>CAUYON010035645.1:0-13168 GCA_963573935.1 Arctocebus calabarensis
TAAGAGTTTGACGTAATTTTAATTATACTTTAGCTACTAAACTGTATTTCTTTAAATACTGTTTAAGAATGGAGCCATGCAATAATTGGGTTTTAACCTTCATACAGTGCATCTTAGCAGGGTACTGGTGAAACTTATTAAATGTAGAATATCAATGTCTTCATATAGTGATTAAGAAAATGCCATGAAGGCTATCTCTAACAGTACGATCAAAATATTTCTGATTGCGTACGAAGTAAGCACATTGTGCCCCATGATTGCACCAATGTACACAATTATGATTTAATAAAATTATTTTAAAAAAAGAAATTGAGATTAAGGAAGTGTAGAAGTCTATAATCATATACTTCTCCAGAATCGTCTAAAGCAAGAAAATAAAAACTTCACAGATTAAAAAAAAAGAAAAAGAATGGAGCCATGCAAAGTAATTAGGCCAGGGCACAGGATAACTACTAACATTAACTGGATGGTTTCTACAAGCAGGCACTTTTCTGGATACTGTACATACATTAATTCTATTCCTCATAAAATAAGAAGCTGAGGCTTAGAGGCTTTGAGCAACTTACCTATCATCACAAAGCAAATTGTCAATGGTAGAGCTGAAATTAAAACCAAGGTCTTCTGAATTTGAAACCTGAGCTTTTAGTGGCCTCTCATTCAATTTTCAGCTAAGGGAATAGTTACATGAGTATGTGCTTGTCCACTTCTTATCTAAATAAATTATCCTTTTCCCTTTTATTAATTAAGATATTAAAATGGTATTTTAGTTTGTATAAAAATTTATCTAAAGTTGCACACCGATATTGTATAAACATAACTTTGATGAAAACAAAAATATCTCTGCTACTGAGATCTCCACTGTTGATAGTAGAGGTACCCAGTTAAAGCCTGTTGTTTTCAACTAACATGCAGCTCCCTAACTCTGAGAAACCTTTTCCCTCTGCTCTTGACAAAATAACTCATAAGAGTTACCCAGGCTCTCTCAGATCCTCTTTCACGAACTCTGTTTTTTACCTTTAAAACGTTTGTGAAAACGTGTTTTGGGATAACTATTGTCTAAACCAGAAAGTTGTTGAAACTAAAAGGGAGTCTGTTGATTAATTATTCAGGGAAAGAAGGCTTAAATCAGACTGTCATGGGCAAACTAGGATTTATGGTTACTTTAGTTATTTATTTAGCAGGTTGAATATTTTGACCCTGTCTTCCCTTAGGGACTGTAAGTCCCGAAGGACAGAGACATGATTTATATCTGCTCTTCATTTTATCCCCTCTGCCTGAAACAGTGTCTAGCATACAGTGAATACCCAATAAATACTTGATGAATAAGTAAATAAAACTTGAGAAAGTATTTTTTATATGGTGGTAAGAGGTATGACTGTTAAAGTATAGAATAAAAATTCTTTAAGATTCCTAAGTATGTACCCTGAAAAAATACTGAAATTCCTACTTAATTTAAATTATTGAAAATAACCTATGTCAAGGCCTACTCAACACATCCAAATCAGATTCGCACCAACTCACATGGGGCTGTTTCAGCCCAATAAGGCAGGTGCTTCTTTGCTTGGGCACAGCACAACCACAGATACTTGCTATGGCAAGTCAGACTTTATTCTCATCCAATTTGATCTTGTTCCTAGAGCCACAGGCTTAGTCACCTCTAATATGTAGTCAAATTCATTACAGCATTATACAGTGAGAATCCTGTAGTCAGAATTTTGTAAAACATTAAATACATTTCTTACTTTAAAAAAACTATTAAACATTATTAAAATATAGAAGGCCATGGAAATTACTTTTAATCCATGATCTTGCTGAAAGAGCTAAAGCTATTGAGTGATTCCTAGCAAACTGTTAAATAATTTTAAGACCCTTGTCTGTGAAAGCCAATACTTCCATGGAACCCCTACAGTGTTACTTTGTCATGTTCAGTAAGGCTTATTCCAGTTGTTTTTAAATATAAGCAGATTATATCCAAGTTTTATTTTAGAAAAGAATGACTCTAAAGGTGTTCACTACTTCTCAGACTATTACTTGGAAGTAGAAATAGATTGAATTTATGTCTTATTAAACAACTTCTAAATTTTAGCCTCTTTACTTGTCTGAGCTGCTTGAAAGCATAATGGGCACCATGTAAATAGATGTACAGATTGTCTTGACTGTAGGCTTGTAATTGGGCAATTAATAAGAACTAAGTGCCAGTGTGCACTTTTTCTGAGAAAATATGATAAGGGTGGCACAGAAAATCTGGCATCCTTACAGTGCCATTATCGGCTCCAGAAAACTCTTGGCTGAATTGAAGCAGAAAAACAATTTGCCACATCACCAGTTGAAACAGGATGTTCCAGCTCACCCAGAGTCTACTTAGTGTACATTTGATTCTATCCTCCAAGAAGCTTAGAAATCATTCATAGTCAGATAACCAGTTACTCAAAGATAGGCCAAAAAGCACAATGTTGACAAGGTAGATGCTTGTACTGATTTAGCTCCAGCCTATCCTGGTTGAGCTGCTCAACCTCTAAGGAAGTAAAAAGATAAGGAATAAGCTATATAGACCAGAAACTTCATTTATACTTTAGAAGAGAAAGACCCAAGGCATGAAAAATCTTAATTAAATCAAAGATGCTCTCTCCATATATTTCACTCTCTCAAAATTTCTTTTCTCCTAAAGCACAAATAAATCTTTTTTTTTTAATTTAACACATTAAAGTATCTATGGCACACACCCTTGGATGCTGTTCTTGAAAAACATCTGTCTATGAGTTTATGAATTTCAAAACATCTGCATTGGATAACATATTTAATCCTAATAGAACTGAAAGAATGTTGGAGGTTAAATGTTGAAACAAAATGAAGTAGAATCAAAACACTTGGTCTTTACTTGAAAAGCTCTCTGAAGAGGTTGATCAATGGAAAGATATTCAAGTATGGAAATCAATCCATCTGTCAGGAGAGTTTCACTCTTGTCCTTTAGAAAAGGTTAATAAGAATTTATTATTAATGGGACTGAACTTACAGTTCCAAATGAAATGTGAGCAATAGTAGTAAGTTAGGTACATCACTTAAGAAGTAAAGTAATGGCATGAGGTTATTCCTGGGGCAGCAAGTGGCATTACTTCATCCTAGTGCAACAAAGAAGTGAGAAGTATGTTTCTCACCAGATGTACGATGGTCAAATCATAGTTTCTGGAAGGTAGCTTGAAGCACTCAGCTTTTCTGCTTTATCAGAGAGACTCTATACGCCTGTAGAACGACACGTCAGCATCTAAGACTCTCTTGATGTGGCTGCTTTGATGTGTCATGGCCAGATGATGGGTCATATTTTATTGTCTAATTCCAAACAAATCAGCTCAGTTTTTCTCAAAAAGTATATTTTTCTGAATATTCCTTAAGAGTAATATAGGTTTATAGAATAGAAAGAGCATATCCTGCTGAGATCTAATGGAAGATCAGATTTTCTATTACTTCATTCCTGTCCAAATCATGTACCTTTAAAACGACATCATCCTACTGTCATCATATAAAATAAAAGATTCTGTACTATTTAAATTATATACCTGTTATATTGCTATTTAGCACTTTTTAAAGTAATCAATAGGATGATTTCAGACTAAGCATTTGCTGATGAATATGAATTTTATCTCTTCTTTCTTCCCCAACTATACTTCTGCAGTTATTCATCACCATTGTAACACAGGCTCTAACATTCCAGGAGATAAATAGTCTCTAGAAGTTACAAATCAAATAATAAGCTCTTACAAACTTTTAAGCACCCTCTATTTAGAGAATTAACATGTACCAGCAGTAAGTTATATTCTTCCCTACTGAGTTTCTTTACTACTAAGGGGAAATCATATTTAGAAAATAGCCTTTCTTAAATTAAAAATAAGACTTTCTCCTTAGAACAGAAAGCATGAATGATTAATCTATTTTAACTTGCTTCTTCATAAAGTCAATAAAAAATGAAAGTATTAATGTTGAGAGAACTGTCTGTACATGATAGTACAGACACTTTGCATTTAAAACACATAGGAGTTTCTGAAAATAGATATGTAAATTTTACAATATAATTTTACCATTGTGTACACAATTACAAGGTAATGTTTTCATTTTCGATTAGTCAAAAAGCCAAGTAAGTGCACGTGAGTCTAATTTCCCCTACCCAGCTCAGGTCAGTTGGTATGCCTGAAGCAGTGACTTCCCAAGGTTTCTAAAACAACAGCATAACTACCTGCTGCCGTCTCCAAATGGGGTCTCCAAAGTTACGTAAGCCATAATGGAAGCAAAGTCACCCCAGGCTACATGGCTGCCCTACTCAGCACTAGAATGCCTATAAGACCAATTGTTTCTTTCCCCAGCTTTATAACAGACATATATGATGGTATAATGGACAAATAAAAATTGTATATATTTTTGGTGTACAATGTGATGTTTTAATATATTGTGAAATGATTAAATCAAGCTAAGTAACATTTCAACTCACATACTTATAAATGTTGTGGTGAGAGCATTGAAGAAATTTTTTTTACTTTTTAAGAAAACTTCAAGTGTATATTTCTTTATTTTTTAGAGACAGGGTCTTGACCTGTCACCCAGACTAGAGTGCAATGGCATGATCATAGTTTGCTATTACCAAAATAAATATCTGATGCTATAACCAAATAAATATCTGATGATAACTGTGGCCACCATGCTGTACAATATAGCTCTAACTGAAACTTTGTGTCCCTTGACCAACATCTTTCCCACCAACCCTCTACTCATGTCCTGGTAACCATTTTGTGTTTCTGTAAGTTCAACTTTTTAAAATCCATATATAAGTGAGGTCATGCAGCAATTGTCGTTCTGTGTCTGGTTTATAATGTTCTTCATGTTTATCTATGTTGTCACAAATGACAGGATTTCCTTCTTTTTTAAGGCTGAATAATATTCCTGTGTGTGTGTCTATGTGTATATTAAACACTTTTTGTCCCCATTAATAGATACAGGTTGATTCTATATCCGGGCTATTGTGAATAGAGCATCAAGAAACATGGTAGTGTAGATATTTCTTCAAAATATTGATTTCAGTTCTTTTAGATAACTGAGGTTGCTAAGCCATATGGAAGCTTGAGGTTTAACTTTTTGTGGAACTGCCTTACTGTTTTCCATAACAAAGGTGCTAATTTACATTCCTACCATATACAAGAGTTCCCCTCCTAAAAGACTAAGTTTAAGAGGAAGAGTATCTTTAGAATAATTGCCCATCTTTTTCAAAAGGACTCTGAGGCTAGTACCTCATCAAGCCTTCATTCCTTAGTTTCAGTTTCTACAAGAAGTGGAAACCACACAAGTCATCCTTTATTCACAAGCAGGTCTGTGTGATCTCTAAACCACCCAATTTTTCATTTTCAGGTTTCTCAAACTCTACCACTGAGCTACATTGTATTCTTAATCTCTTCTCTAAACCTCCCTCACTGCCATAAGTGAAACCCTGCTGTCTATGAAAAATTTATTTGCCCTCAGCCCCAAAATCACAACTATTTTCTTTACTCCTACTTTCCCATACGATGCCACCCAGAAGTGTCCTACTTTTTCTTCATTTTCTTTTCAATAACTGGCATTTTATTTTTCCTTAGAATTTTCAACTTCCTTTAAGGGCATTCCATCAATCCTGTACCCTCCCCCAAATACACACACACACACACACACACACACACTCCCTACTACTAATCTTCCTTGTTGTGCTACTACAGTGATCACTCATCTGTAACCCTCAGTTTTTGAAAATTTTATACCTACAGTAACATCTTACTCTGCTCTTATCATCCCTATATGATTTTTTCTACCCAACTCCTTACTTCCAGACCTCAAATATTCTGCTACCTATCAGCTAACAATCTCCATCAGTAAGTGCACCACCAGCAAAATTTCTATTTCTAATATGCACTCCCTTACCCAAACCTCCCATCTTTCCAGTTTACTGATTTTAGTGCCCTCATATCCATCTTTATCCCCAGTGGTACCTAAAATTATTTGACATATCTTACTTAGTTTTGTATTGATGCTATAACAAATTAGTCAGACCTAATGGATTAAAACAACGATTGGTTACTATCTCAGAGTTTCTCTAGGACAGAAATGAAGTGGCTCACCTAGAACTCTGCTTAGAGTATCACAGGACCCGTAGCAAGGTGCTTTCCTTCCTGAAGGCCGTGGGGAGGATTTGACTTCCAAGTCTATTCAAGCTGCTGGCAGAATTACAGTTCCATGAAATTCTAAGACTTAAGTCCCCCATTTCCTTGCTAGTGTCAGCAGGGGTTGCTTTCAGCTTCTGGAAACCACATTGATCTGCGTGTGGCCTGTTTCTCCATCTTGAAAGCAGAACCCACAGGCAACCACAGGTCAATCCTTTCATGCCTCAAATCTCCCTGACCTCCCTTTTATCTCATCTTTTCTCTGCTTTTAGCCAGAGAAGATTCTCCACTTTTAAAGGCTCATGAGATTAGGCTGGACCCACCCAGATAATTCAGGAAAATCTCTCCATCTCAAGGTCTGTAACTATAATCATCTCTGCCAAGTCTCTTGTGTTACATAGTACACCTGTGATTCTGGGGATGAGAACATGCCTTAAAGAGGCTTTTCTTATGTTCTCCATCCTACTGTTTACTGCCCATAACTGCCCTCATCTTCTCTTTTTCCTGCTACCCAGTTTAGACTTTATAAAACATCACTATATCTTCCTCTTTATAAAATTCTTTCATCACTTTATCCCTTTTCTTCTATTTTATTTACCTGGAAAAATCCTAAATCTGGCTAAAAACAACTTTAATTTCACACCAATTTGCAATAAACTGAGCATTGCTGGAGAAAATCATTCAAGATCGACAGCTTAAATCCCATCTTTGCTGATGTCTGCCAGCAATCCTCCATGTATTTGTTGTAAAATTGCTCTTCTTCTCTTCAAGACAATTAGTTCACATATTCTTCACTATTCTCAAATCTCTAACTATTCTCTTCAATTCCTTCTCAGAAGATGATCTTGTTTCTAATTTTACTGGACACATAAAAGCAATAAAAAAGAAACTGTCTCCAGATTCCCATCATTGCATTTAATGTCAAGTTTGCATGTTTTACTTAAACTACAGTTGACGAATTTTCTCTTCTCCTTCCTTTCTCTTCTGTATGAATAACCCCCCCACTAATGCAATGAGCCAAACACTGTTACTTTTTCAAGGAGATAGGTTGCACAATTATCAAACCTTTTCCTACCTCCTTAAGTTTCTCCATTCCAGTCATAATACAGGTGTGGTGTATTATCTCCTGCCTTAAGGATATCTCCATTTAATAATCCCATTTTTTCCCTTTTATAGAAAATGTTCTAAAAGGAGTTTTCTATGCTTGCAATTTCTTCTTCCACATCTTTTCTGAATACACTGTAATCATGCTGTTATCCCTTTTTTTTCATTGAAATCGCTGGTGACCTCCATCTTGATAAGTCTAATGGCAAATTCTCTATTTTCACCACTCATCACTTCTTGGCAGCACCTGACACTACTCACCATTTTCTCCTTCTTGGAATATTTTGTTCATTCACTTTCTACGATGCTGCCTCCCACAGTTTTCCTTGTACTCTCCACTTTATTCTCATACTATAGATTGTTCTCTTCTCAACTTCTAATGATTAGAGTGTCCCACATCTCAACAATCTGGGCTATTCTTTTCCACTGCCTGTGAAATAATTCTCTAACTGATTTCATTCAATCACATGATTTCAAATAATACCTACATATGATGACTCTCCTATCTCCATTCTTATATTTTTCCCAATCAAATACCCAATCATCTCTTCCTCTATCACCTTAAGATCTAATTGTCATTTCAAAACAAAAAACGAACTTATGAATTTACCTTTTCTAACAGAAGCCAAGAGCAGTTCTCACTCATTAATTTCTTTTCTTTTAATAAAAATATCTCCAATTTTCAACAGGACATGTAGCTACTTAGAATAAAGGCTATACTTCTTAGCCTTTCTTATAATTAAATGTGGACACATAACTAAGGTTGGGTCAATGACATATAAGTAGAAATATCTTGTAAAACTCATGGAAAGTGCCATGTACAGGATGGAATGTGTCCTCAGAGGGAAGGAAGAAACTTCTTTGTACCTGGCCATGCCAACCCTCAAAAGATAGCATATTTCTTCCTGGATGGGAACTTTATGAATGGATTATGCGGCCACTTGGAGGGAAAATTATGCTTTGTATATAGTCTCTTGAATTAACAATCAATTTTCCTTGACAAAGTGAGAAAGTTGACTAATTTTTCATTCATTTACACTCTTTACCTCCCTTCAGTCAGCAAAAATCCATTAACCTGGATCAAATATAAAACACATTCTGTTAAAAAAATCAAAAACGAGAATTTCAAACAAAAATATAACCATAATCCCACTTTTTATTCAGTGTTCCACCTATTTCTAGTCAACCTACCATTCTGTAAACATCTCAGAGAGTTAACCATGTATAGAGCACTGATTTGAACACAGTGGCCCCTTACTCCACTGAGTATCCTGAAGTGGCTAAGCAAGGATGAAACCCTCAAACCAAACAGAGTTCTAAAACATATTTGTGCCCCATCCATCTGTGCACAGAGATAGTTATGGGGTAAAAGGCTGTAAGGACAAAGGGAAATTTTCACCTTTGTCCTCTGAAACTTCACTGAAAAACAAACCACAAAGGTAGATGAATTGAAGAAAAAGAAAACAAATTTATTTTACTCGTATACACCAGAGCCCTCAGAATGATGACCCAAACATACAAGGGTAATTAATTGTCCATTTTATAGACAGTCATGGAAAATATGATGCAAAAAGAGTATGATCTAATGCTAATACAGTGAGTAGGGACACCCGGCAAGACCTTTCTGATTAGATTCTTCTTATCTTCTCTGAGTATGCATTCCTTCTGTGTATGGGGAGGATCCTCTCTGGAATGGGAGTTTTATGACCTACAGTCAAAGTAAGTCAGATAATTTTATGACCAGTTTTTACACAGAACATCAAAGGGGAAGGTTAGAGTAATATTTTTAGGTTTCATGACTGGCTTTGGGGGGAGGGACTTCTCATTTCTATAGCCCACTTTGGCGAAGAGAGATTCTAATATCTATGGCTAGCCTTGGGGGTGAAAAGGAGTGAGAAGCAGGAGGACAAGAGAGGTTTGGAGAAAAACTTTTCCTTCTGAGACTGCGTCTGTGGCCTTCATTTTGGGATATTATTTTCTAACTCCCAAAAAGACTGAACAATTCCTGGATGCGCCAACTCACATGTCTCTATACATTGGACATTCCACAGTTACTCTTCCACATTTCTGGGGCACTGCTGCTAACTGATTATCTTTCTTTACAGACCCATTTGAAGGTATAAGAGGTCATGTTGACTTTTTTCCATAATAATCTTAGTAAAGAATTCTGTATGAGCATTTCTCTATGCTAACTTTATCCTTCCCTTCGTTATTTTGCTATGCTGTTTTTATATTCCTTATTTCCTTGGTTATTTATTATATCTTTTTGTATACCTGGATTTCTATGAACTACCTAAAATTCTTTGTGGAATAAGCTGGGATGTTTATACAAATAAAGTAAAAATCTGGTGTCTGGAATGGGTTAACAGGACTCCCAAAGTACTCAGCAAAATGAGGTGTGTATTCTGGACTAATGGTTTATTTTTAGGTGACAACTTGGCACTTCTTCACAATAGTAAGATTCTAGTTTTAGGAATCTGAAATCCTTTGCTGAAATTTTAATTAATTATGCATTGTTACTCTTTAAAATTAATCTTGGCTTTTTAAATGTCATTTAAGACAGCTGGCTGATTTCACCATTATGACAGAGAACTGCTGTCTGGAATAGGCATTTCACAAACCAATCACTTTTGGACTTTTCAGGCCATCAATAGTCATGTTCTCATATAGAAAAGCAAACATACCCTACCAAAGTCTTTCATAAGTAAAGGTTGAAATTATTCAGAACAGATGAAGTTCCATTGGAATCAAATTAGCATAAACAGAGAAATCAGGAAGGTTATGTGAGGAATCAGCTGGAAGGATATGAGGTGATACTGTCCTGTTATCTGTTGGATAAAAGACAAAAATTATTGAAAAGAAACTATGCAAGAAATGTTAGCATTCTATTTCCTTTATATGCTGAGTTATTGGTGAGAGTAGACATCTTCAAGGGTGACTCTCAAACATTATTTCAATGAAAAGAAATGGGAACTAAACAGACTACCCATGTCTCCTTTTCCCTGAAACCTGATGTTATCAAGGAGAAAAAAAAATCAGAACTGTCATCCATATTCTTTACTTTTCATTCATTACATCACATTACCTAGTCACAATTTCCTCACATTTCAAAGATTATATGTTAGTATTTTTACACCTTTCAGATATTAGAAAGTCAAGCATGGGGTCTACATTTTGTACACACTCTGTTAACTGATATGGAAGAGCAGTACAATCAGGACCTCATTCATATGGTAATTTCTTACACCACACAGACAATTCCCAGGGCAGCTTAAAATCCAGCAACTCAAAATAATTATTCAGTGAAAATACAGCTATAGGTATAGAATTTATTTGAAAAACAGAAGGGAGGATTGCTGAATAAATGTCTTAGGTAGGTGATTTAAAAAGATTAACTGTTTAAGTGAAATCTCTCTGCCTGTCATAAACACCAATTTGTATTAGCTAAGCCCAACTACAGTTCTAAGAATTCCCAGATCTATATATTTCCCATGAAGGCAGGCCACAGGGAGACTCTTGTGGGAGACTGGGACAACCTAAGAGAAGAGCAGCCATTGTGTAGTGCAACCCTATTATTGTTCATTGCCTGACTCACCTTATGTTTTTTTATGGGGGGGGAGTGTTTTGTTTTGTGTTGTTTTTGTTTTTGAAGAAAGAGTCTCACTCTGTTGCCCAGGCTAGAATGCTATAGATCAGCCTAACTCACAGCAACCTCAAACTCTTGGGTTCAAGGGATTCTTCTGCCTTAGCCTCTCAGTCCCTCAGCTGGGTCTATAGGTACTCACTATAATGCCAAGCTAATTTTGTTGTTGTTGTTGTAGAGATGGGGTTTCACTCTTCCTCAGGCTGGTCTCATACTTTTGAGCTCAAGAAGTTCTCCTAGTTCAGCTTCCCAATAGTTCTAGGATTACTAGCACAGGCATGAGCCACTGTGCCCTGCCTGACTCACCTTGTTGATATGAGGCAGCAGGAGAGCCTACAAATACTGTGTCTTCTTCTGTATAATCCACTAGCTTCTCCAACTCCTGAGCCAGGTATGTTATGTTTAGTTCCTTGACAAAGGACCCCAACTTCTATAGGAACCCAATATTACCTAAGTCAGCAACAATAAGAACTGGCAAACACTTCAATCCATCTTCATGAACTCTAGTTCTTGCTTGCTCTCCTTCACCCCTTCTTCACATCCATCTTTTCTTGCAACTGCCTGCCTTGTAGAATTCAAGCTCCAGGGTTAAGACAGGAAAACAAAGACCTAAAAGAAATTGCTTCCACAGCTCTAACAGTTGTGTAGCATCAAATCTTTATAACAAACCCAAATTCTTTAATATGTTGTATATGCAACTTCTAGTGGTTCTGCTTCTCTAATTGTGCTGAGTCCTGATTGATAAATCAGAATCTCCACCACATAGAGTCACCTATATACATGTCATTAAAATCAACAGCTACATGTAATCTCATAGGATACTATTTATAAGTCAGCTAGCCTAGGAAAAGGGATTAATCTCATTGATTTTCAGAGGCAAAGCACAAAGGCAATTATTTTGTGGTTCAGAAATATTTAAGTACCACATTTTCTCCTGTTAATTCCTACACAATGTCTCAATACTAATGCTTTTGTGACCATTAAACTCCCATCAACTCTCTGTGACTATGGATCATAAACTGTCCTTCAATTTTGGCATCTCTTTACTCCTGTCTTGACCCCATAAAGGTCACACCAGTATAACTCTGTTGTTTCTCCAGGTAAAAAGGGAAATATGCAGGTTATGTGCAGAGTAAGAAACTTTATGTTTGAGATAAATACATATATAAATATTCATCAAGTTGTAATAGTTAACATTTGTGGGTAGTATTACAACTGTATCTAAGTTATATCTCAATTACTAACAATAAAATAAAAAAATAAATCCATGTTTTATGTTCCAGTAATAGCCATAGCACATACTTTAACAGAGCGCATTGGAACAGAGTCAGGACAAGAACGCCCAGATTACAAGTTTTGTATAAGTTAGGTATATCAGTATATTGTTCATTATACAAAGAAAATACCATATCGTTAATTTTTCCCCAAAGTTATCACATAATTGACTACTTTAAAAATCAATATGTGCTCATTATAAAAAAAGAATAAATTCAAAAAATTGAGGAAATTTCTTAAAAGGAGGAAATGTCACCACCCAGCAATAATTGTGTGGGAAACTTTATTCTAAATCACTATCAAGGGCTTTGTAACATACATGTATGCCAACAGAAAAATAGCTAGCTAAATAACTTGATAGTGAGACAAATAAGACAGTTGTAACAATGAGATCTTACCTCAGTATATAAAGAGCACCGGCTTTGCTTCAGTTCAATCATCACATTCTCAAATAAATTGATCAAGTTAAATGAAATTTCTGTGTCTCTGTTTTCCCATAAGCAAAACTGAGATAAAAGCAGAATCTTACAAGATTGTTGCAAAGATGAAATAATTATTAGGTGTAAAACATATATACTTCAGTATATGTTAAGTATTATTTTGTATATAAGAGTATTTTAGTCTACAAGGCTTTTAGGAGGAAAAAGAAACTAAAGAAGGAGCTGATCAATTTTTTTTAATACTACTGCCTAAAGATCTCTATAACCAAGAAGACAATTGTTAAAAGATATCAACATCTTGGAGTTATTTTCGGATACATATGTTTCTCTCCAGACAGTATTACTGATAACTTGTTAAGAAGATAAAGGAGAATAGGCGCCTGGGCACAGTGAGACTGGGGAGAGAGGACTTCAGGCATCTCTGCCAGGCGGGATCTGCCCAGAAACTTCCCTTTGGGGACACAGGGAGACAGCGTGAGGCTTCTGGACATCCTGAGGAAGGCTAAAGCGGCGGAGATTGGGCAAGTGGTTGC
>CAUYON010035646.1:0-12786 GCA_963573935.1 Arctocebus calabarensis
TATAGTGATCAAGGAAATGCCATGAAGGATATCTGTAACAGTATGATCAAAATATTTCTGAATGTATATGAATCGTGCCCTGTGATTGCACCAATGTACATAATTATGATTCAATAAAATTATTAAAAAAAAATAAGTGAAACAGGCAGAAAAGTTTCCCAAGCCATGTTAAAGAAAACAAATTTTATCCTGAGGCAAGAGGGAGCCACTGAAGGATTGTAATCATCTATCTGTTCTTTACACCATCAGAACAAAGAGAGAAACACAAGGCTTGGAGGCAGGCCCAGTAGAGAAAGAACACAGATTTTATACTAGCAGAGGAGGGAGATGACTGTAGAGATAGCAGATATAGGACAGGGTAGGAATTACCAAGAGCTGATGATGCAGTTTTGCAGAGAATGAGTATATGGGAATCAAGGAAAAGAGCAGAGTTTCTGATGCAGTTGATTGGGGATAGGGAATTATCTCCAATAATGCAAGTGGACAGACAGGGCAATTGGGTTTGGAAGGTGATGCATCATAATTTCAGCTTGGAATATTTTGCATTTGAGCTTTCTCTTATTTTCCAAGCAGAAAAATCCAGGCCAGTTCTTGGTCCTAGTATACCTAGTGTACTGGACAGGTCATAGAAATTTAGAGCCTTAGATAAAAGAGAACTAGGAATTACAGGGATTCTGGAATGAAAATCGCTGCCTTGAGGAGCTTCCCAGAAAAATAAGATGGCAGTGGTTAACTATCCTGGAAGTCCAAGTTAGATCAAATTCTCCCTGTGTAGGGCGTAGAGCAGAAGTGGTTCTGAGCAATGAACCTTCACGGGGGGGTGGGGTGGGGAGGTGGCACAAGATCAACTATGGATTGGAGTAATTGAGACATTGAGAATCAAATAGGATCTGATTGATTCTTAGAATCTCTCTTCCAATGTTCCCTGTTCCTACTTACAAGGGCATAGAAATTGGATTGTGAATGTGAACCCAGAACCTTTGGGAACTCCATACAAACAGAGAATTAAGGGGCACCTTGGGGAGGTGCCAGCAAGGAGGTGGTCCGTGGCGTCTGCTCATGGTCATGACGTGTTGCCGAAGCATCCTGAGACTAGAATCCCCCTGCCATCCCCGAGGCAAGCAGGTTAGTCTGCCTTTGGATTTCCACATGGCCTCCTAACGCTACCTCATGACCCTGATATTCATATTAACCTGATTTCAACTGCACACTCATGTTGGGAATGGAAGACTCGTGTCATCATTTGGCTTTGACACCACATCTCTTTCCCCTTGGCTCTGATCCCCGTAGACAGAATTGCTTCCAGGTCAACATGAATCCTGCAGTGAATCTCCAGACACAGGGTATAATTCACTTGGAGCGTAGGTATCAAGCGAGGAAGACATTTCTCTCTCCCGTCAACACAAGTGTCATTTTCCTCCAGTATAATTCAAGGCAGTTTCTCATGTTTTTTTTATTCCAAGCACCTGTCTATTATCCCCTCGCCTGGTAGCATTTCCAGTGGGAATTTCAAGAGGTTCCTTGTCGCAGTCAGAGATCAATTTTTCACTGAGAAGGATGATAATCATCGAAAGGTTTGGGGTCACAGAGGACTAAAGAAAAACGAAGGCTCATCTAACCAAAGTCAAAACTTCCCAGGGATATGGCTTTGCTCTCTGAGCAGAATGAAATTCATCCAGGCTTAAGCTTTTCACCTCATCCTTGTATTACCTTTATAATCAACATAATGATAGAAAAATAAATCAAGAGAAAGTTATTTTCAGAATATGTTAGCAAGCTGATGAAACCAAATTCACCTATGCTTTTGCCTGTTTAAATGTAAAATTTAGCTTATATATCCAAAGAACATCACCATGTTTTATACTGACCATGATGACAAGACACTTCACAAATTTACAGCACAAGAACTGTACTTCTGGCAAGAGCTAAAATTTTATCATTGCCAAATGCTTTCCACTCTAACCTCATTTCTTCTTGGTTGAAATTTGTGCAAATGCATTCTCTCTAAGGGGTAGGGGTTTTTCTGCTCAGAGGTGAGATGATTGTCTAAAAAGACAATTTTAAGTCTTCTGAGCCACTTTTTGGTTGTAAGCACAGAAATAATCACCCACATTGAACTTTATAAAATATCAAAATTCATGAAGTTTAAAGGTAAAGATCAGTAGTATGGAGATTAATTCAATTTTTTTAATTTCAAAGTTTTAGAAGTAGCTCCAAATTATGTTAGAATATTATAATTTTTATAACAGAGTTTAATTTTTTGAGTTTATAGAGATGAACATATACATATATTTAACAAAACATTCTGTATGAAACAGGTATTTTAGTAGATTAAAATTGTGAAAAGATTAAATATAAAAAATATTCAATAAGACAGGCATCTTTAATTAAATTACTTTACATGTGCACAGAGAGTTTCATGTCAAATTACTTTTGGAGCCTTATCCAGAAATCAGAAGTCTGGATTTACTTTTATCCTCTGTGCTTCTCAGTACAAGTAACTGCTGACAATTTTTTAAGCAGTTTATTCTGGTATCCGCTTCCATAATTCTGAAAATATACTTTTCCTGTTACCTCTTGATTTATAATTTTAGGCATCATCTATTGATTTTCTATTCGAAAAATCCATGAAGGATTCTTCTATCTCCCACGCCTTGAGTCCCTTTTTCAATGCATTTATATCACACTTGGACGGCAGTGATTTAAAGCATGATTTACTTTGTTTGTCCTACAACTGATAATTAAATCCTTTTACTTTGCCTTCATAATTTTTTTTTGTTATCATCATTAGTGCTTCCTAAGCTCTCCTCCTGAATTACAAAGACCCTTGAACGCACGCACTTTATCACATGATGGAGTACATCAGGAAGGCTAAGAATTCAGTTTTTTTTTATAATTTTATTGAATCATAATTGTGTACATTGGTGCAATCATAGGGCACGATGTGCTTCATATACATTCAGAAATATTTTGATCGTACAAGAATTCAGTTTTGATTTTTCTTGCAGCATCTTTCCGGCCCTGGCCTTCTGTCCTTGCCTGATGAAGACGTATCTCTCTGTGCCTGCTTCTCAGTCTTTCTGCATTTCCCTGCCTTGTTGGAAGTACGCCCTCAAACACAGGGCCTTTCACAGCAGAGATCACAAACCATTTCTGGTCTACACACTGTCATTGTTCCACAATAAGCATTGAAATGCATTCATAATAATTCCTTGCCACTCCCTGGACACATTTGGTCCAGCTAGAGACCAGTTCCAGAACGGTGAACTAGCGTGAGAAGGTGCGTGATAGACCACACCACACTGGGCGATAGTTGAAGATTTGTAACCCAAACATATACAAGAATTAAAGGAAAAAGTAAGCATTTGTTTGACATTGTTAAATTACAGTAATTTTAATTCTGATGAGCCTTGTATAAATGTACAGCTTATCACTTAAGGAAGGGAGGGTTCCATTTTCATCATTTATTTTTAACCCTGAAATATTTATCACAGGACTTTTTGCAGAGAAGAAGCATAGTTTTCTGAGTATGACGATAGGAGCCATCCAAAAGAAGATGAAGCAAGAGATTGCAAAGAAATTCAGACCAAAGTGTTCATGCTAGGGTGTGTATGGCATATATTAAGTTTATTCTTTTTTAAGTAATAATGGATAGTTAAGTGCTAAAAGCACACTGTTATTTGCAAAGACATACTAGCTAATGAAGAAACGAAGCCTTAAACAGAAAGCAAAATTACATACAAAAATACAAAGAAATATGATCAAAACAAAATATTGGGTAAAAAAAAAGATAAAGAAGTTAAATTGAAGGCCACTTTCCAGTTACATCATGGCTTGATATATTTAGAAACGTGGCAAATGGCAAATTCCAACTTACAACGAGTCAAGCCAGCAAGAATTTTTTTATTTTACCACAAGTTGGCAAATGGTTGTATGTTGCTAATGTGGTAATTGTTTAGAATACATGAAATTTAACCATGATGGAGGTAGAAGAAAGCATTTTCATAGCAGAAAACAATATACCCACGTCTAGGGTCTAGCATGTACACTGTTAAAGATTACATTGTCAATTAAAGCAACTATAAGTTATACAGCAGCCTTTATTTGCCCCACAATTCTCACTACCAAAATTTTAAAAAGCTACAAGGGTAATGCATTCAAGGTTATTGTTTATTCTATTAATTATGGATTAATATTGAAACTAATAATAAGTGGCTTCTTTGCAAGCTTCTGTAGTACAATGGTGATCAAGAGAAAAAGCTCTGTCCAGACTAACTGAAATCAGGAATTATTTTGGGAGTACTCACAAAATAATAAATTAGTCGGATCCTCCAAATTTAAAGATAAAAATGAGACAGTCAGATATTCTTATTTGTTTGTTATTGTTCATATTTCTCATTACCTTACTACTCCTATGGAGAGGGAGGCACCGTGCCACTCAGTGCTACATCAGGTTAAAGGGAAAAGGGAAATTTATAAGCAAAGGATTTTTATAGGTTGTTATGATATATTTTTCCATTTAGCACAATTACCAATGAAGTAGGATGTACATTGTATGTAGGGGAAAAATTAGCACTAAACACCTCACAAATATGATAGACTATTTTAATTTTTATTTTGTATCACAAAGGAGACCCAAGAATAGGACATTCATGAGTCTAGAATATTTTTCTTTCATTGAAAAACAAATAAACTTAATCAAAAATTTACAGGATAGATTATTATAGCTTCCTACTGATGAAAGATGGAAGACAAAGGTTGAAAATACAGCAGCATTTTCTACATTTTAAGTAAAACGTAAAAATGAATATCCTGAATGCTGATATTGGTTTGACATCTCGTCCCTTTTGCCACATATTTTGGAAGCCTGGCTTTTCTTTCTTTTCTTTTCTGTTTTTATTGAGACAGAGTCTCAGGTTGTTGCCCTGAGTGGAGTGCTGTAGCATCATAACTCAGAGCAACCTCCAACTCTTGGGCTTAAGTGATTCTCTCGCTTCAGCCTCCCAAGTAGCTGGGACTACAGACACCTGCCACAATGCCCAGCAATTTTTTGGTTGTAGTTGCCATTGTTGTTTGGCGGCCTGGGCTGGATTTGAACCCTCCAGCTCCGGTTTATGTGGCTGGCACCCTAACTACTTGGCCTATAGAAGCCCAGCCAAGACTGACTTTTCTATTACAACTGTTATTAAGACAAAAGATAGAAACATTTTAGATAGACATTATCCCCTGGAGTATTATTGTCACCAATCCAACTTAGAATGGACAAGTTAACAAGCACCACACCTGTGACAGTAAAACATCAAATATTAATATGCACAGTATTCATTAAATTATAAATGAGGAGGTTTAAGACTGAGAATCACTGCTGCAGTAGTAATTTTTTTATTAAATTACAAATATTGAATAACTTAAATTTTATGTTTTTCTTTGTTTTTAACTTCAAAGTGTTCTTTTTGGTTCCACGGTTCACTTTTGTAACACTTGAGTCACAGTCACATGTGTGCCTGTGGCCCAGATGGTGCCCACTGTGCCCATTAGGTAAGTGTTTGCCCCTCTCCCATCCACTGCTGGATTTCTGTTAAGTTTTAATTCCCTATAATCACACATGTGCTATTTGCTGACTTGCAATTTAATAATGAGTACATGTGATATTTACAGACACTCTGTAATAACCAGGAGGTGTGAGGTCTTGCTCTTCTTTGTGAAAATGGCTTTGACTCTTCATGGTCATTTGTGGTTCCCTATAAATTTTAGACTTTTTTTTTTTTTGGTATTTCTATGACAAACTCCATTGAAATTTTAATAGGGATTGCATGGAATCTATATATTTTTTTGTGTAATTTAGACATTTTAACAATATTAATTCTTCTAATCCATGAACATGAAGTCTCTTTCCACTTACTAATATTCATTAACAATTGTCAATGCCTTAGTTTTCAGTGTGTGGATCTTTCACTTTCTCAGTTTAATTTATTCCTATGCGTTTTATTCTTTTTGATGCATTTGTTAATGTTACTGTTTTCTTTCTTTTTCAGATAGTTTGTTCTTAGAGAAATACAACTGATTTTTATATGTTGCTTTTATGCCCTGCAAATTTATTGAATTTGTTTGTTAGTTCTAACAACTTTTTTAAAGGAATCTTTAGGTTTTTACATATGTAAGACCATGTCATTTGCAATAAAAGACAAATTTGCTTTTTCTCTTCTACTTTAGATGCCTTTGCTTTCTTTCTTGCCTAATTGCTCTGGGTAAGGCTTCTAGTTCTTCCTTGAATTGAAGTTGTGAGAGCAGGCTTTCTTGTTTCTGATCTTAGAAAAAAAGGACTTCAGCTTTTACTATTGAGTGTATTAGTTATAGGCTTGTTATAGGTGATGTTTACTATGTCCTGCTCATATCTAATTTCCTGAGATTTTTTGTCATGAAAGGATATTGAAAAGATGTGGGGTTTACATATTTTTCTGCATTTAAAAAAATAATTACATGATTTTTATCACTCATTCTGTTAATATGGAGAATCACATTTATTAATTTGTGTATGTTTAATCATCCTTACAAACAAGGAATACATTCTATTTGACCATAGCACATGATCTTTTTAATGTGCTATTGAGTTCGGTTGGCTGGTATTTTGTGAGACATTTTGCATCTCTGGTTCATTGGATATACTATCCTTGGATTTTCTTTCCTTGTAATGCTTTTGTCTGGTCTGTGTCAGGGTAATGCTGGCCTCATACAAGAGTCTGAAATTATTCCCTTCTCTTCAATTTTTTGGAAGTGTTAGCAAAGGATTGGTGTTTAGTCTTCTTTAAATGTTTAGTACAATTCGCTAATGAAGCCATCTGGTCCTTGAGTTTGGGGTTCTGAAGGTTTTTGTTACTGATTCAATTTCCTTGTTTTGGGGCTATGCAGATTTTCTGTTGCTTCATGTTTCTTCAAACTTGGTAGATTGTACATTTCTAGAAATGTCTGTTTATTCTAGGTTACCTAATCTGTTGCTATATAACAGGTCATAGTAGGGTCTTTTATTCTTTTGTATTTCTGTGGTCAGTTGTGATGTCTTTTATTCTACTTATAATTTTATCTATTTGAACCCTCTCTCTTTTCTTCCATATGATTTCAGCTAGCTAAAGGTTTGTCAATTTTGTTTATTTCTTCAATGAACCAACTTCTAGTTTTATTGATCTTTTTAATTTTTTTCTATTCTCTATTTCTGCTTTAATCTTTACTATTACCTTTGTTCTGCCAACTTTGAGCTTAGTCTGTTCTTCTTTTTCCAGCTTTCTGGAAAAGTTGGAATGTTTATTTGAGACTTTTCTCTTTTCTTTTTTGCAGTTCGGCCGAGGCTGGGTTTGAACCCGCCACCTTCGGTATATGGGGCCAGCGCCTTACTCACTGAGCCACAAGTGCTGCCCTTTTCCTTTTCCTTTTCCTTTAACATAAGCATTTATTCATATAAACTTTCCTTTTAGAGCTGTTTTTGTTGCATCTCATATTTTAGTTTTTAGTGTGTTGTGTTTTCATTTTTACTTGTCTTAAGACTTTTTTTATTTCCCTTTTAATTTCATCTTTTAGAACTCTTGGGTATCCAAGAGTGTTTGATTTCTATATTTCAATTTTCTTCTTGTTACTGGTGTACACTCACTTTCAATGAAAAATATGTACCTATTTTGTAATTCTTTTCATAATGCAAAGTTTGTTAATATCATATGTATAGAAATGTAAGGTGTGTGGAACCTAATGATGAATATTTGAGTTTATATTTTTGTGAATATTTTATTTAATTTTCTAGGAATTTATTTGTAATTATACTTTACAAAAGAATGTTCTGTTTGAGGCACTGCTGTAATAATTTTGAAAGCCCTGAATCCTAGCCACTAGACCACCAGGGAGCTTGCTGTAATAATTTTGGAAGAAGGAAAGGAGAATACACTGCTATCTTGGGAAGCTGGAGGGATGGCAGATGAGATCAAATGAAATTGAACAAAAATAACTCTGTTAGACCCTCGTGCTTTCTTGATGTGCATTGGAGTGGACTGTTTATAATTCACTGTGCAAATCAGTAGGTGAATCTTTTAAATCTAGAAATGTATGTTTTTTAAAATTTTGTATTTATGTTTTTTATTTGCCTATTTAAATCTTTTACACTGCAAATTCCCTATATATATCTGATGATCTTTGGGTAAGCATTCGTATTTGGGAAGCAGAGGTCTTTTAAAAGCTGTTTGGATGATTTTTAAAAGTCTCAGCATGGTAAGAACATAACAGAACATTGCAAATCTAATAAAGAATATCTATTTAAAAACCTAAGCAAACATGACACTCATTAATAAAATATTGCAAACATCCATGGTGGTGCCTGTGGCTCAAAGGAGTAGGGCGCCAGCCCCATATGCCAGGGGTGGCGGGTTCAAACCCAGCCCTGGCCAAAATCTGCAAAAACAAAAAAATATATATTGCAAATATCCCTCTTGATAGTGAGAATGGAACAAGAACACCCATCATCACTACTTTTATTCAAAAATGTACACAGACTCTGGGCAGTGCAAAAATGTAAGAATAAGAAACAAATTCATAAGGAAGAAAAATGAAGAAATAAAATTATAAATTTTTGTATATGACATGAACATAAAATTTAAAAATGTAAAAAAGAATCTACCAGGTTTAATAAGTAAATTGACAAAGTTACTTGGTTTAAGGTTAATGTACTCAATGTATCTCCATATACTAGAAGAAAAATAAATGAAAAGTGAAATTTAAAATAATTCATGTGAAGAAATCCAAGAAAAGTTATGTAAAAATTCCTTGCTGGAAATTTTAAAACTAAAGAAATCCAAGAAGCATGGAATAATGCTCTATATAAATTGTGCATTATTCCATGTTCCTGGATTAGAAAACTTAGTGTTGTAAAGGTCTAAATACTAGACAATCCAGAAAGGAACAGATCTAATAGATTAACACTACTGGGCATCAGAGATTATTTTAAAGCTATCATAATCAAAACAATGTGGCATTGATACAAGGCTGGATAAACTAATGGAACAAAATAGAGCTCCAAGACAGACTTACAGTATATGTCCCTTGACTTATTACAAAGGTAATATTACAGAACAGTTAGGAAGGGATTGCCATTAATTAAAAATAATAATGTATCAATGAGATATCTCTACCAAGAAAAAAACTAATCTTCATTCTCTAGTGTCACACCATAAATAAAAATGCTATTCCAGAATTTTGTGAGGATAAAAAAATCATAAATTGAAACTCATAAAACTATATTATTTTACATTTTGTTGACAGTAACAAAGGCACTTGCCTATATTGCTATTTATGGGAAGAGATGAGAAATGTATAATAGATATTATTGTCTTCATTCCACAAATGAGGAAACAAAATTTTAAGGAAATTAAGGCATTTGCTAAAAAGTACAAAGTCATGCAATCAATGGAGAAGGGTATCACCTAGCTCAATTATAATAAGTTTAGAAAATATAAGAAATCAGCAGGTTCAAGAAATTGCCTAAGTTCACACTCTGTGCTTCAGTTTCTTCCTTTGTAATATGTTAGTAGGGTTCTTACAAGAACTAAATGTTTTAAATGTTAGCATGTCTACTATAAGGCATTCAATAAATATCAGAGGCCCCTCTTGGCCCGTCCTGAAGCCCACTGGCCAGGCTGGGATGCTGACAGCACCAGCCTGAGCGTCTCATGAAGTTCACATTCTCTGCTGTCTCTGACAAGTGACACTGAAAAGGCTCAAGAAACTATTTTTAGTGGAAGTGGCCACCTCTGCAATGTGAAACTTGTCACGTACCAAACAGCAAAATAGAAAAGTGTTAAAAGGTGACAGGATATTTTATAGAACCGAATGTTCTGATTTTCGACACATTTCTTAGAATGTTTTCTTCATGAGTCGTCATTTCCTTCTGTATGATTCTAAGGTTTTTGTTTTGTTTTGTTTTTTCATGTGTCCTCTTCACTCTTGCTCTGGCTTAGACGTCAGAGCTTCCCGGCTTCCTCATCTCACCTCCCATTGACAGTGTCATCATTGTTCCTGAGACTGTGCTTAGGACTCATGATGGCTATGACAAAACTTCCCAGGGGAGGGACTGTCACTTGTTCCAGAGCAATTGTTTTACTTCAGTGAACACGATCAAGAATGATTTCAGAGCAGAGCTGACCATTACCTTGAAGTGTTGACTTTTATTTAAGCAGGAGCGGGGGAAAAAAGAGAGCTTTTAGTCCCATAAATATTAAGTTAATAATTTAAACCTAACACATGAAAATCTTGTGTATATAGATGAGTCTGGAGGATTTGCTAGAGATGTGCAGATCATAAAATCATCCAACTTTAATACTGCACAGGACTTGAAGAAAGTTTCAGTTCAAGGTTGCAAACTCCACTGCCTGCGGGAGCCCAACAAGTGTTGGGAGTGAAGTTGACCGTGTGACGATCACAGCTTTGGGGGATAGTTGCACGCAAAATGTGTAACATAGCCTTCTTCTTTATTAAGAGAAGTCAGGTTTACTTCAGAATAGCGACTTGCCCAGTTAAAATGCTTATCTCTGTAGAGTCCCTTGGTGGTCATGAGACACAGTAGTGACCAATGAGATAGAGAGTATGAGTCTACCGGATGGAAACACGCAGAACAGCATGGTTTTATGGGAGGAAAGGACAACCCCAGGAGTCACATCACTTTTTGCCTTTTTCTTTTTTTCTATCCAGAACAAAGTTAATGTCTGAAAATTGAGCGGAGCCATCCTGCAGACTTAGAGGCAAAACTCAGGTGCTAAAGCTAGTGAAGCAGAAACAAACTCAGGTCACAATTGCTTTTTGTTTATTTAGTATTTACTAATGGGTAAGTGCTGAGGAGACAGCAGGCCTCTATTCTTATGGACCTTAAATGCTAAGGGGGGTAAGAAACACATGGTAAGAAGGCTGACTACTATTCAGGAGAGGGGCACTGAACTCCCAGAGCCACTGCTCATCTTCTTGTCACCCTTCCATCTATCAAAATTAATAAAAAGGTAAATGTTTGCTAGAGACTGGGGAGGGAGAAGAGAGGGAAGGGATAAATAGACACAGTAAAGGGAATTTTTACTGTCGTGAAACTGTTTTCTACAACACTATAATGGTGGGTGTATGTCCTCACATACTGCACTTGTCAAAAATAGAGAACATACAACTTAGTTAATAACAAGGTCCCCACACTGCATCATCAGTTATAACAAATGCATCGCACTGATGCCAGGTTTTAATAACAGGAAGAGGGCAGAAATGGGGGACATTTGCAACTTTGTCCTCTCTGTTTAATTTTCTGTAAACCCAAAACTTCTCAAAAAATAGAGAGGGGAGGGGAGGAGAAAGTAGGACGGGTAAGCTCTCACCTGCTGGGCACAATGTAGGGTACATAGCACACCCCTGAGTGAAGGGATCAACTAGAACTTGTACTTTGCCTGACAAATGCAAACAGTGTAACCCAGTCCTTGGTACCCTCATCTTAACGTGAAAATAAATAAAAATAAATAAATAAATAAAGGAAAAATAGCCTATTGCAGATATTTTTCTTTTAAAAGAAAAAACAAGAATTCCAGGTACTAAGACATTTTCTGAAGACATGAAGTTCAAGTGAGAGCGCAGAAGGTTGATGTGGGTGTCACATGAAATTTAGAGGGTAGTGGGGGACATTTTCTCTGCTGGGGTGACGTCTGAAGCAAAGGCTACTTAAGATGTGAAAATGCCATGGCCCTCTGCCTTGCGTGACAGAGTGAGATTCTGTCTCAAAAACTAAGAAAAAGAAAAAGATGTGAAAAAGATTCATAGGACTGCCAATCCTAAGGAAAACAGGGGTGCATGGCTCCCTACAGTGGAGAAACCCTGAATAAAATACCTTCCCTTCCTGAGTCACTGTGTACATTAGCATGTTAAAGACTCTAGCACTGCTCTAACAAAAAAAAAACTTCGTTTAATCTAGAATGCCCCAGACTTATTTGCCCCCAGAAGCCTATGTTGGGGTTAGGCCTATAAATCACCTCTGGAAAAGTTCCAAGTGATTTATGTCTTTGGAAAATGCTAAATGTAATTCCCCCCAGGAGGCAAACAACCATCGCTGAGGCCCTCTTGGGAATTAACTGAAGCTGAACTATTTATTTTAAGTTCTCATAAATAAAGATTTTTATTCAAATAAAGTTAAGGTACCAGAGCATGGTGTTCTGTTGTTTAGCAAACAAAAATAAGCAAGCCAAAAAGAAAAAAAAAATTAATAAAAGCTAGTGAGACCTCAGTAAATTTAAGAAGTTAATCATGTTTTGAAAAATACTATTAAAAATATCTGATATTTCAGGAGGAATAATGCTGCTCCCTAATTGTCACCAAATAACTTGCATCTCTTTTCTCCCCTGAATTTCACTATTGTTCTGGCTTTTAGTAATAGGGCAAAGATTGCTAAATCTGACGACATAACACTTTTTCTTTATGAGAGGTTGTATTATAAGTAAAGTCAAAGGAAAATACGAGGAAACTTTTGTAATATGTTTGAAAGACAAAACCCTAATATCCTTAGCATGTGAATATATTCTTAGAAATTAATTTTTAAAAATATTAATAGAAACCCAGATTAGATAGAAAAATGGCTTAAAAATATAATTCAGATGTTGGCGTGGATGTGGAGAAAGGGGAACACTTCTACACTGTTGGTGGGAATGCAAACTAGTACATTCCTTTTGGAAATACATTTGGAGAATACTTAGAGATCTAAAAATAGATCTGCCATTCGATCCTATAATTCCT
>CAUYON010035648.1:0-16453 GCA_963573935.1 Arctocebus calabarensis
ACAATTCCACAACACTTGGAAAGGAAAATCAAACCTTCCCACTACCACACACTCCATGTACAACGTTGGAAAGTCCTTGGGTGATTGGCCCAGTTAAAGAGGTACCAATGAATTGTCCCAGCCAGTATCAACCTCCATCAAAGAGTTGAAAAGTCTCTGGCGACTAGACAGCAGAAGTCTGCTGGCAGCTTTAGTATAACTCACTCTAGTGTTCTGTGAGCTCAGGAGAGCCCCCCCAAGCCAGTAAATTAGCCTGGGTAGGTTGATGCCTCTTTCCCCGCCTTGCCCCTCTGTTGCACCCAGTCTCTGGTAACCCTGCAGGGCTGTGGTCCAGTTCCCTCCAATGAACACATGCTCTAGAGGTTTGTGCCTGCCTAGGTCACATGGGGCTCTTTGGCTCCTCAGCCAGTCCACCAGTTATGTTGGTGTTGGTGGGGGGAGGTGAGGCCTGACAACCTGGGTACTTGATGGGGGCTGGGGCAATTCACTTAGTTCCAGCCCTGTCCCTGATTGATTTAAAGTAGATGAAAAAGCTGATAGAACAGAACAAGTTCACAGAATTTCTGCCCTGTGGAGGAGACGCTAGGCTGTTAATAGTCCTGAGCTTCATCCCTTTGTCTCAGCTGTCATCCCCTGAGGGCCAGGTGTGGTCAAAATTTAGCAAAGCTTTGGTCTGGTTTGGCCAGCCGCTTTTCGGCCAGCCGCTTTTTGGCTCACTCTCTCACCACTCCCGACCTGGGAGAACATCACAGACAAGAACACATGGCACAGAACAGCAGAAACCCACGCCCTGTCCACACCCCTCGAGAAAGTGTTCAAGAATCTGAACTCCGTGGGAGACAGAACTCCAGACCTCAGGGTGAGAGTGGAGGGGAGTGCCGGGAGTTCCAACTTGCAGGTAGAGAATATATACAGCTTTATGCCTGACAGAAGAGTGCCGCGGCACAGGGGAAGGAGGTCTGGTTCTTAGAGGGTCTCTTCCGTGGGGTAGAGTGGGAGAACATCTGAACTCTGCTCGCTTGTTTGTATGGAGGTATGGCGTATACTGAGAGCTGTTCTCTTGGGGGAGGGGCCTCCTGTCCACTTGGTGATGTGCTCTGTACCTTTTATTTGTATCCTTGGGGTCACAGGTTGCTCCAGCAGGGTTGATGTGCGTTCCTCGACCTTGTCTCTTGGCTCAGCTCCAAACTGTTGGCTTTCTCGCTAAATTTCCATCCTTTAATTCTCTTTCTGGACAGGAGCATCTGCAGAAAGCTGGCTACAGACCGCCATCTTGGTTCCTCCTTGTGATGAGTATTTTTTCATGTATTTTTGGGTATTTGTCTGTCATCTTTAGAGAAATTTATGTTCAAGTCTCTTGCCCACTTATAAAGGAATTTGTTTTCTTTTTTCTTATTGATTGAGTTCTCTGTTGATTCTAGTTATCAGGCCTTTGTCAGATTCATAACATGCAAAAATCTTCTGCCATTTCAATGGCTGTTTTTTTGCTTTGTTTGTAGTACCCATATCTGTGCAAAAGCTTTTTAGCTTGATCAAATCCCAGTTATTTATTTTTGGTGTTTCTGCAATTGCTATGCATATGGGGGGGGGGGTGATCTTCTTCATAAAGTTTTTCCCCAGACCAAAATTTTCAAGTGTTTTCCCCACACTCTCTTTTAGAATTTTTATTGTTTTGTGTCTTAAATTTTAAACACTTATCCAACAAGAATCAATTTTTATCAATGGTGAGAGATGTGAGTCCAGTTTCAATCTTCTATATGTGTCTAACTAGTTCTCCCAGTACCACTATTAAAGAATTATTTTCTCCAGTGCAAGCTTCTGTTAGGCTTATCAGGATCACATGATGATATGTGCCTAGGTTCATCTCTATATTCTCTATTCTATGCCATAGATATATGTCTCAATTTTTCTGCCAGTACCATGCTGTTTTAATCACTATGGACTTGTAGTACAACCTGAAATCTGGTAACATGATGCCTCCAGATCTGGTTTTATTTCTAAAAATTGTATTTGCTATTCAGGTTTTTTTTTTTCTTGTTCTATATGAATCAAAGTACTATTTTTTCAAGTTATTTAAACTATGAAATTTGTGCTTTTATGGTGATTATGTTTAATCCATAGATTGCTTTGGACAGTATGCACATTTTAACAATATTGATTATTCCTAGCCTGAAGTGTGGTATGTTAACATCTTCTGCTATTTCTTTTCTCAGGGTTTCATAATTCTTTTTATAGAGCTCTTTCCTGTCCTTTGCTACATATATCCCCAGGTGTTTCATCTATGATGTTACTACTGTAAAAGGAATAAAGTCTTTGATTTTACTCTCAGCTTGACTATTGGGCATATTTGAAGGCTATTGATTTTGGGGTTTGATTTTATATTCTGAGACACTTCTATATTACTTGATCACTTCTAACAGCTTTGTCGTTGAGTCTCTAGGGTTTTCCAAGTATAAGATTATGTCATCTGCAAAGAGCGAGAGTTGACCTCATCTGTCTTCATTTCAATACATTTAATCTCTTTCTCTTGGCTGATTGTGATGGCTAACTTCTAGTTTTATGTTCAGTGGCAGTGGTGACAGTGGACATCCTTGTCTAGTTTCAAATCTGAGTGGAAATGCTTTCAGTTTTACTGTATTCAATATGATATTGACTATGGGTTTGCTTTCACAATTGATCTTAGCCAAAAGGCCGAGAAGCAATGGAGGTTTGCTTTCTATGGCCTAAATCAGTTTAAGAAATGTTCCACCTAAGCCTATTTTCTTGAATATTTTTATTATAAAAGGATATTGGATATTATCAAAAAACGTTTCTTCATCAATTGAAAAAATATATGGTTTTTGTTTTTATTCTATTTATGTGGTAAGTTATATTTATAAATTTATGTATATTTAACCAATCTTCCATCTCTGGTATAAAACCCAGTTGATAATGGTATGTTCAAGTCTCTTGCCCACTTATAAAGGAATTTGTTTTCTCTTTTCTTATTGATTGAGTTCTCTGTAGATTCTAGTTATCAGGTCTTTGTCAGATTCATAACATGCAAAAATCTGGCTGTTTTTTTGCTTTGTAGTACCCATATCTGTGCAAAAGCTTTTTAGCTAGATCAAATCCCAGTTTCATTGTGTCATTGTATTTTTCTTGCTAATATCTTGTTGAATATCTTCTTATTGATATTGGTCTATAGCTTTTTTTTTTTTTTGGTTCCTTTTCTGGTTTGGGGATCAAGGTGATACTTGCTTCATAGAATGTGTTGGGAAGATTCCTTCCTTCTTTATAGTTTGGAATATATCATGGAATATAAGAACTGGTTTCTCTTTTAAGGTTTGATAAAATTCTGATGTGAAACCATCTGGTGCAGGGCTTTACTTTTTGGGAAGATTTTGTATAATTGATGCTATTTCAGTGCTTGATACTGGTCTATTCACAATTTCTAAGTTTTTCTGGTTGAGTTTTAAAAGGTAGCATGCTTCCAAGTAATGGTCCATTTACTCTACATTTTCATATTTCTGGCAATAAAGTTTTTTTTTTTTTTTTTAGACAGAGTCTCACTTTGTCCCCGCCAGTAGAGTGCCCTGAAGTCTTAGCTTAGAGTGACCTTAAACTCTTGGGCTCAAGCGATCTCTTGCCTCAGCCTCCCAGTACCTGGGACTACAGATGCCTGCCACAATGCCTGGCTATTTTTAGAGATGGGGCCTCACTATCTCTCAGGCTGTTCTCGAACCTGTGAGCTCAGGCAATTCGTTCCCCCTCTCAAAGTGCTGAGATTACAGGCATGAGCCCCTGTGCTTGACTGAGAATAAAGTTTTTTGTAGTAATCATTGAGAATCTTTTGAATTTCTGTAGTATCTGTTGCTATTTTCCCTTTATCATTTCTGATTGAAGTTACTAGAGATCTTTCTTTTCTGTTTCTGGTTATACTAGCCACGGGTTTATCAGTTTTATTAATCTTTTTGAAAAACTAACTTTTTGTTTTGCCAATCTTCTGAATAATTCTTTTGTTTTCAAATTCATTTAATTCTGCTCTAATTTTTGCTGGAGGTTTGTATTTGGCCATCTTCCACCAATATGGAATATTGGTGTTCTGTTTCTTAATATCTGGATAGTGTTAGCTGAACCCACACATGCCCTATTCAATTTCTTCTCCAATATTGCTAAAATTCTGAGAGAAGTCAATTCTTATAATCATGTTTCCATTTTGATTTTTGGTCTGCTACATTATTGTTCTTTGTTGTTAATTTCAGAATTTTCCAATTATTGTTGTCTTGTATTATTTCAAGTAAAACTAAATTTCTATAATTTTCTTATTTAAAAAAAATTAGTTCTTATTAGACTCTAATGTCAAATTCAGCCCTAAGTTCTATTTTTTTATAGAATATCAAATAATCAAAAACTCTCTAATTTACCCTGCCAAACAACTGGCTAATCCACATGGTCTCTGTCCTTCCTCTTCTCTTCTGGTAATAATTGTGCCACTGCTGTGCCACACTCCGTTTTCTCAATACACACTCAGTAGAAAGCGGCAGGAACTCTGATTATTTTGGGCTTCAAATTTCAAGTTAATTTTGTTTTCTTTTCAGCATTTTGAATAGAACTTGCAATTTTGTATAAATTTTATTCCCTTATGTATATGTTTGAGTTTCTAGTAAGCACCCAAATGAGACTAGAAAGATGGATATTACATCACAAAGACCTGCTTTTGGAGGTTACCATTTAAGCATAATTCAGCATTTTGCAAAGACAGCCAATTTGTTCAAGGAAGTCTAGGTGTAAAGTCAAAATTCACATATTCCCATTATAGCCTCAGTGTCCTCATCTCTCCAACAAAAGAAATAATATTTTATCTGTACAATAAGTTGCTTGTAATTGGTAAATTAGAAAAGCAATATTAATGTATTCTGTAGATTATAAAATATCATATATAGGTTACTATGAACTCAATTGAGACAGCATAGCAGAAAGAAAAAAAAAGACTCTAAAATAAAAAGATGTCAGTGGCTGACTTAAGGAAGCTATGTACTTCCATTTTTTTACTTGTTTCCCCCAAAGGAGGCAAATAAAATAATTATAATAATATGTTTTGCAGGTTTTTATAAAAGTTAAGAAAGATAAATACTTCTGTATTAGTTTTGCTTTTTATTTGTTTTTACAGCATTGGTAGAAAGACAAAAATAAAAAAGCTTAATCCTGTTCTTTTCTCCTTTTTATTCATTTAGTTTGAGATGTCAAGAATATTGTCTGGCTTCTGGCCCAGAATTCCTGTTAGTTCTTATTCTGAGAGAGATTCTGGCAAATCTGCCACGGTTGATAGGTGGCCATGAGGAGCCCCAGCAACAGTACTGACCTTTGGCTTGATTTGGACCAAGGGTTATGGGTGATGATCATTTAAGACCACACTACTTTCATGTAATGCATTTTTAACTTTATCTGCTTCTATCACTGTCAAGAGACTGCCTGAACTGGTTAGTGGTGGGAGGTTTCTGCAAGTTCTCCTAACAAAGGAGGCATCATATCTGTTATATCGGGTTTCTATAGAGCATAAAGTAGAAATAAAATTTGTTATACTTCTTCTTTTCAAGAAGAAATGACTATTAAAAAATTCCATTTGGGTTAATTCCCTTCTATAGTAGTCTGATGAATTTTTTCAATAACAATTACTGAGTGTTTTTAAGGTATCAGGTACTGTGCTACTCCCTGGAATTGCAAAGATAAACCTCACTGGCAAACTTGATTCTTGCTTTCCTCTTATTCTCAAATAAGAAAATACTCTGAGACTGAGTGTTAACACTTTTATATGCTCGGCTTAAGCAAAGGGCCAAGATGAAGAAATATTAATTATGGAGAGAAAGAAAAAGAAGTTTTGAATCTTGTGATTTCATGTTATGCTTTGAGGACATTGTGATCTTAATTGAGTGGAACTTAACAGGGGTAGGGTGAGTGAACGTAGCTGTAGATACAGACACAGGCCATGGTAGAAGTACATATCCACATCGTGGGGTACACTATAAGGATCCTACAGTGGTGTCCAACATTTTGGCTTCTCTGAGCCACATTGGAAGAATAAGAGCTGTTTTGGACTATACATTAAATACACAAAAACTAACAAAAGCTAATGAGCAAAAAAAGGAAGAGGTGTGCAAATTTTTGGTTATACATGGCCACCATATAAAAGGAAAAAGTCCTCACAAAATCCACACGTGGCCCATGGACTGCAGGTTGGATACCTGGATACCTATGATAGCAGGAAATCGAAGGTCCATCAGCAGGTAAGAGACCTTATTAGAAAAGGGCTCTATAAGAGGCCTTGATACACGAGGCTCCTCGTTTCTTCCAGGTCATGTACAATTCTAGAATAGTCCTAGCTCTTATTACTGGCATTCTTCTCAGGCCAATGCCTTACCCAGTGAACTCAACTTTTTGACTTTAACTATGTTAATGCCTCATTTGAACACAGCTTTTGGAGAGACCTATGTCAGCAGCTGTTGTTACTCTGCAACTCTCTGCTACCCTCTTCTGGTAGTAGTTTATTATTGCAATTAACCCCCCAGTCCAACTGAGTATACCATCCTTAGGTGAGGTTGGTAATGGTTAAATTAGGAAAAATGTCATGGAAGTAGACTGCATAGCCAATAACAGCCTTAGGATCTCGGAAATCAAGTCCTATTGCAGAATTTGACAACTTAAGGCTATGGGAAAAGACCCAAAGTGGTAGGCCAGGCAACCAGTATGTATCAGACTGGTGACACATTAAATTGTTGTCATATTTCCAGTGAGAAGTTAGGCATGTCAAAAACAATAAAAAATTGTTGTCATTTTTCAATGAGAGGTTAGACATGTCAATAGCAATATAAATCTCACTTTTCATTATGCCATATAGATCAGTAATTTCTTGTGTGGTCTTTCTTGATCATCCTATTTAAACTTATAATCTTCACACTTCTATTTCTGTCCTTGTTTCATTTTTCTGTATTAGTCATTTAACATGCTATATTTATTTAATTTTGTTAATTGCATATATATATATATAATATTAAAAATAAGCTCCATGTTTGCTTGTTTGTTAATCAACTTGTTTGTTTCACTGTTGTTGAGTTGTTCCTACAACTTTCTTGGTATCAACCACTTATTCAGATACATTATTTGCAAGTATTTTTCCATATTACATAAACTGCTTTTTTAGTCTGTGGATTGTTTCCTTTTCTGTGCAAAAGTTTTTAAAATCAATACAGATCCACTTATCTATTTTTTCTTTCTTTGCTTGTGCATTCAGTGTCATAGCCAGGAAATTAGTGCCAAATATAATGTAATAGAGTTTTTCCCCTAAGTTTTATTCTAGTTGTTTTATAGCTTCAGGTCTTAAATATAGGTCTATAATTCATTTTCAGCAGATTTTTGCATCTATTGTAAGATAAAGGTCCAACTTCATTCTTTTGTGTGTGAATCTCCAGATTTCCTGGCATAACTTGCTGGATAGAATATCCTTTTCCAATTTTGTACCCTTGGCACCCCTTTCAGTGATTAATTGACCATGCATATATGAGTTTATTTGGGGGCTTTCTATTCTGTTCCTTTGTTCTATATGTCACTATTTATACCAATATCATAATGTTTGTATTACTACTGTTTTGTAATATATCTTGAAATCAGGAAACAAGAGACCTTTGATACAGTATTTACCCACTCAGGGCTGGACAGGGACCACCCCCCATTCTCTAGGCCAGTTAAGCTCAGAGGTCAGACCCCCGTCTCTGGGCACAGGCAAGCGTCCCTTTCTAGTCCACACCCTCTGGGCTCTAGCAAGGTAATGAACAAAGCAGCCTGCAATGTTTTGTGGGTGGTTACACCCTAATCCCGTCCCTGAGATATAACTGCAAGGACTTCATAACCTTACCTTAGCAGGACTCCATGCATTCATTCATTTGTTAGTGTACTCATTAACATTGAAAAGATGTTTTTTCACCTACCAAGTCCCGACCAAAATGTAATATATACTCACAAGCAAAGGACCCAGAGGGAGACTTCTGCCTTGACTCTTCCCCTTTGCCAGAAGCTCTGGTGCTTTTTCACTCCTTCTGTATTACTTTCTGTCTAATAAAATCCTATTAGATTTTATCTTACCTGATCTGTGGTAATTGTTCATTGTTCATATCCCCCAGACCAAGGACCTACTGAAGAAAGAAATTGTGTTAATACCTTCAGCTTTGGTTTTCTTTCTGAAGATGGTTTTGGCTATTTGAAGTTCTCTAAATTTCATATGAATTTTTGGATTTCTTTTTCTATTTGTGACAAAAAGTTTCCATTGGAATTTTGAAAGGTATTTCACTGAATCCGTGGATCACTCTTGGAAGCATGGACATTTTAACAACAGTAATTCTTATGATTCAGGGGCAAGGGATATACATTTTTCATTTGTGTATTATTTAATTTTTTAAGTACTGTTTTGTAGGTTGAGATATACAAGTCTTTCTTCTCCTTAGTTAAATTTATTACTAAGTATTTTGTTCTAATTGGCACTATTATGAACAGGATTATTTTCTTAATAACCTTTGTGGATTGTTCATTTGAGGTTATGAAAGGAAAACTAAATTTTTTATGTTGATTTTGTATCTTTGTAAATTTTTTTTAGTTCTAACATGGTTTTCTATGGAATTTTTATAGTCCTTTACATATAAATTCATGTCATCTGTTGATAGAAATAATTTTACTTCTTTCTTTCAATTTAGATGATATTTATGTCTCTTTATTTACTAAATGCTCCATTAGACTTTGTATACAATGGGAACTGGAAGTCACAAGAGTAGCCATTCATGCCTTGTTCTGGAAAATAGAGGAAAAGCTTTTAGTTTTTACTAATGAGTATGATGTTAACTATGGGCTTTTAGCTATAATCTTTTTATGTTGAGAAAATTTCCTTTTTTCTCTAGTTTTTGGAATGTTTTGATCATGAAATTATGTTAAATTTTGTCAATTATTTTGTATCTCTTAGGTGAACATGTTTTTCCCTTGATTTTGTGAGTGTGGAATATTATGCTGGTTAAATTTTCTATGTTGAAACAACTCTCTATTCTAGGTTTAAATTTGGTTGTGATATATAACACTTTTGATGTATTGTTGAATTCAGGTAACTAGTATTTTGTTCAGGACTTTTCCATCAATATTCATCAAGATGTTCCTTTTTCCATGTTATATTTTGGTCTCATTTTGGTGTCAGGGTAATGACAGACTTAAAAAATCAGTTTGCAAGTATTGTTACCTCTTCAATTTTTTGAAAGAGTTTAAGGGATGCTGTTTATATGCATATATTTTAATTTTAAAATATTATAGGGTAAAACATTTTGGTAACATAATTTTCTTTTGTACATTTGAAGTGAAAGTTACAATTGTGCCCTTCATATAGAATATGTGCAGTTAAATTTTTAAAAGATGTTTTCTATTTTTCATTGAAGTCATCTGGTTGTAAGTTTTTAATTGTTTGAAGGTGTTTGATAGCTCACTTAATCTTTTTACTAGTTCCGAATCTTATCAGATTCTTTATTTCTTCAGGATTCTGTTTTAATGAGATATATGTTTCTAGATTATTTTCTCATTTCTTTGAGGTTATCCAGTTTGTTGTTCATATTATTTTTTTATGGCCCTTTTTATTTCTGTAGTATAAGTTGTGTCATCATTATAATTTATGGGTTTTGATATTTTAGTTTTCTCTTTTCTTTTCTTAGTTTCACTAAGGGTTTGACAATTTGCTGATCTTTTCAGAAAAACAATAGTTTTACTGATATTCTATTTTTTATTCTCTAGTGTGCTTATGTTTTTTCTAAACTTTATTATTTCTTATTTCTACTATCTTGGACTTTAGCCTATTGATTTATTTTTAGTTCCTTTCAAAACAAAGTTTAGTTATTGAATTGGTGTCATTTTTCTTTTTTTTAAGTGAAATCTTTATAAACTTCCCTCTTAGTACTGCTTTTGCTCCACACATAGTTTTGATATCTGTAGAGGATGCCAAGAGCCAAACGACCTCTGACCAAGATGATTTGCAGCTGGGGGGGGCGGGCCCTTGGCCAATTTGTCCCCAGCCCATGGCGAGCCTTGGGCACATAGTCGTTGTCTAATTCTCCCCTCACCTGTCTTGTGCTGTCTCAATAAAAGGCTATTGTGGGAGTTGCTCGGGGGCTACCCTGCAATCAAGGTTAGCCCGCCGCCTGCAAGCTTGTACTTCTAATCCTCCTCACACCTGGTTCCTTCCTGCAGCCATCCAGACCAGGGCCGTAAGGGCTGTGACAGGTACCTTTGTTTTTACTTATTTCAAGATTTTCTTATCATTGTCTTTGTTATTTGTTCTTTGATCAACTGATATCTCAAAATCGTGTTGCTTAATTGCCAATTATTTGCAATTTTTTCTGTTTTCCTTTTGTAATTTATGTCTAGTTTCACACTATTTTGTCAAGAAAAAATTCTTACCATAATTTCAGTATTCTTAAATTTCCTAAGACCTGCTTTGTAGTCTAAAATGTGATTTATCCTGAAGAATGTTCTGTTTATGCTTAAGAAAAATGTGTGTTCTGCTATTTGGGGGTGAAATGTTCTGTGTATGTGTGATGGTCTGCAGTGTTTTTCAAGTTTGCTGCTTCTTCATTGATCTTCTGTCTGATTGTTCCTTCCATTATTAAAGTAGAGTATTGAAATCTCCTACTATTATTGTATTATTCAGGATTCTCCATAGGAACAGAGTCAATAGGAGATATCTATATGTCTGTCTGTCTATCTATCTAAAAGGGAATATTTTAGGGAGAAATAGCTCAGAAAATTACATAGGCAAATAGTTTCCATAATAGTTTATTTGGAGAATGATAGAATCTGGTAGCATGACTCCTAGAGAAGTTGGTAGTGTAACTTCCCAGGGAAGACAGTAATGGGGCTCAGTGCGAGTCCATAAATTTCAAAACCAGTCTAATCTGAAGCCAAATACATGAAAGCTACTGTGAAGCTGCTGACCTATAGTCCAAAGGCCCAAGAATGGAGTCTGATCCAAGGAGAAAGAGAGCAGGCTGAATGCTGCCCTTCTTCCTACTTTGTTCTGACCACATCCCCATCTGATGGGATGGTGGGCAAGTCTTCCTCTCCTAATCCACTGACTCATATGTCAATCTGCTCTGAAATCACCCTCAAGACACATCCAGAAACAGTGCTTCCCCATCCACCTAGGCATCCCTCAGCCCTCTCAAATTGATAGCTAATTCTAACCATCACAATTATTGTCTTACTGTTAATTTCCCCCTTTAATTCTGTTAATGTTTTTTTCAGTTTAGATGTTATTTGCTTATTGATAATTGTTATATCTTTCTGGTACTTTGACATGATCATCATTATATAATGTCCTCTTTTGTTTCTTGTGTCCTGTTTTTAATTCAAAGAATATTTTGTGTATTACAAGTACAATAACCACTGCTTTATTTAGTTATTTATTTATTTGGGGTTTTTAGGTGAGGCTGTGTTTGAACCCGCCACCTCTGGCACATAGGGCCAGTGCCCTACTCCTTTGAGCCACAAGCGCTGCCCACCACTGCTTTATTTTGATTAGCATTGGCATGGAATATCTTTTTCTACTCTTTTGCTTTTATCTTACACATGTCTTTACATCTAAAGTGAGTTTCTTATAGACAGTATATAGTTGAATTTTGATTGTTATGCTTTAATCCATTCAACCACTCTGTTTATTGAATGAGGAGTTTAATCCATTTATATTTGAAGTAATCCCTGATAGGGAAAGAACTACCACTGCTATTTTTGCTAATGTTTCATAAATGCCTAGTAATTCATTTGTCTCTCTTTTCTTCTTGCACTGCCAGCTTTGTGTTTTGCTTATTTTTTTGCAGTGACATACTTTCATTTATTTTGTATTTTCTTTTGTCTAACTTTTAAAGATATATTTTTGTAGTTATCATGAATAGTATGTAAAACATTGTGGAATTATAACAATCTACTTTAAAGTGATAACCACATAACTTTAATTGCACACACAATCTCTACTCCTTGATACTACACTCTATAATATATTATCAACATCACAAATTATATTCTTTAATATTTTGTATTTATTTACATAGTTTTAAAATTACCATTATTTTATGGTATTATCTTTCCCCATTCTATACCAGATTTAATACTACCTTGCAATTACAATATTATAGAATTTTTTAATTTGTCTTTATTTTCACCTTCATAAGAAATCTTTATATTCTTCTAATCTATGAACATGAATATTATTCTATTAATTTGTGTCCCCCTGAAATAGTTTCATTAATATTTTATAATTTTCCTTGTAGAGATTTTTTACTTCATTGGTTAAGTTTATTCCTAGGTATCTTATTTTTTTTGTAACTATTATAAATAGGGTTTTAAGTTTTTAAGCTAGTTTATTAATGGTACATAGAAATTTGATTAATTTTTGTATGCTGGCCTTGTAATATTCTATTTTGCTGAAACCAAATGTATATTTTAAATCAATTTAGCATATTATCCTACATAGCATATTATCCTATCCTTTACTGGGTGTAAAGACAGAATATGCTGATAGTATTATATGGATTTTATTATATTTAACTTGTAGCTTTTATATTTTTCTCTTTGTCTGAATTAAAAGAAAATAATTTCAGTTGGCATACAATAATTTTACATATGTATGTGGTACAGAGTGCTATTTTGATACTTGTATACAATGTGTAATTATTATATCATGTAATTAACACATCTTTCACCTCAAATATTTATCATTTCTTTGTGTTGAGAATATTTAATATCTTCTTCTCTAGCTATTTGAAAATAAACAATAAGTTATTGTTAATTATAGTAACCCTACAGTTCTATAGAACCCAATAACTTATTTTTCTTATCTAGCTATATTTTCTATTCATTAGTCAACTTTTTCCTGTCTTTAACCTCTCTTCTACCCTTTCATTCTCTAGTAACCATAATTCTGCTCTATCTCAATAGTACAACTTGACTACTACAACATTGTTGACAATAGCCAAGATATGGAATCTGTCCATGTGTCCATCACTAGATAAATAAAGAAAACGTGGTACATAAACACAATAGTCAACAATAAATATTAAATGAAATCCTGTTATTTATAGAAACATGAATATGTCTAAAAGGCATTAAGCTAAGTGAAACTTAAGATCGCCTAAGAAGGACAAATACTACATGTTCTCCCTCATTTGTGGAAGCAAAACTGTGTTTTTACCATTTGACAGTTTGATGATAATGTGGTATACAGAGGCTTTATTTTTTGTTTAAGTCTGAATTGGAGAATGTTGAACTTCCTGCATTTCCACCTCCTAAATTTTGGGAAGTGTTAACTTTTATTTTGTTTAATAGTTTTTCTGTTCATTTCTCTAACTCTTTTGTCCTTCACTCCTATAATCTAAATATTTTTTTACTTAATGATGTTCTCTAAGTCCTGCAGTCATTCCTTTTTCAAATTTTATGTCCTTTTTTTTCTTCTGATTAGATTTTATTTCAAAAAACCCATCTTCAACTTCAGAAATTCTTTCTTCTGCTTGACATAGTCTGTTGTTAATGCTCTCTATTATATTTTTTATTTCATTCACTGAATTATTCAACTTCAAGATTTATGTTTGGCACTTTTTTAAATTGAATCTATCTTTTGGTTGAATTTCTCATTCAGGATTTCCGAATTCATCAAATTGTTTGTCTTTATTCTCTTGTATCATGCCAAGTTTCCTTAACATTATTATTTCATTTTCCTGTATAGGCATTTCATAAACATTCTTTTGTTTGGGATCTGTTATTGGAAACATTTTGTGTCGTTTTGCAAGCATCATGTTTCCTTGATTTTTTTTTTTTGATGTTTATATTGTCTCTGGGTTGATATCATCACATTTAGTAGAAAAGTTATTTTTTCCAATTTTATGTATTAGCTTTTATAAGGAGACATTTTTCCTTTTGGGTGAGTTTTAAGGTGTAAACTGGGTATGGTGCCTTGGCTTTGGTTCTGGATGGATTCTGTGGCATGGTTGCCATACAGTTTTTTCACCTGTAATCCTTGTCAGCAATGTCAGCAATTGCCACTGTAGTGTAAGATGTGGGAGTTGGTAATGGTGGTGGTGTGCTTTTGCTGGGGATAGGGGTACTGGATTTGATTTTTGATTGGGCATTTGGGAGCACATTGTGCTAACAGGCAGTGTGGCAAGATCTCTGGAGGGCTAGGCCACCACTAGACTGGTTATCAGGTGAGGTGCTGGCACACACATAAGTTAGTCTCTTGTTATGGGGTGAAAAGGGGAAGTGTTAACTTCCTTCAAGTCTAGTAAAGAATCTCTAATATAGAATAAACTTGTTTGTGACAAGAAGATTCCAAATAGTGGAGGTTCTTCAAAGAAACCAGTTGCACTATTTTCATTAGGTTGTGGTTCTTTGAGGAAAACATGAACTTGGATAGTGTACACAGAGACCTTTGAGAAGATTAGTTTATATGCAGTTTAACTAAGTGGCTTAAATGTAAACAAAATCTGTTAATCACAGTTCACTTAAATATTTAAAACACAAAGGAAAATATAGGTCACCTTAATTATACTCCTGAGATATTGGTGTTAAGTTGCTTCAGAGAATTTTACCTACATATTATTTGTTCTAAGAGGCACAAATTATTTTTTGAGTTGGGTTTGTAAGTTTAGATTCACCTTTACCTGTATTTCAGCAGAGTCTGGACATGCTGCTTCAAGGTTTCAGTGAACAGCTTATTTATAAACTTTTGATAACTTCTTTAAATAAATTGAATATCCCTTGTTGGCCTTTGCTCTCATACTACTATCTGGAAGAGAGACAGAGTGCTTTTAGAATTCTGTTTGGCCACTTTATTCTGAGAATCTAGTTCTCTGACCCTCCTACATTCTCTCAATAACTGGGAGGGATGTGCATGTCTATATGATCTATTCTTAGACAAAATTTAGACCATATTTCTTCTTTGGAGACCACTAAATAGAAGTCCCCTTACTGTCCTGCTGGCTTCCTAAATATCAGTGTTCATGCTGTGTGTGGGCTGATCAGAGCTTTCATACACCTACAGTTCTATGCTAAAAATAAGACAAGATCATTTGTTTCCTAGGCAACTATTTCATGGAACATGTATAGTTCTCCTTTGAAGGTATCTTAAATGATAAAATTTTAATGCGTTCACTTAAAAAAAAATAACAACCTATAAATCATATGCTTTAGCATGCCTAGATTACTGTTGGCAACTAAACTTTGACCAAATTCGAACTTGTACCCAAGGAGGGCCAGGTGTTCTTTCCTGTAAGAAGTCTACATAGAAGACAAAAAACATAGTAGGGCATAAGAATAGAAAGAAGAAAGGAATAAAGAAGGGAGAAAAGGAATAAAAGACAGAAAGAAGAAGGGAGAAAGGAAAAACCTGTAAGGAATACTTAAACTGTAGCATTATTATGCAAATTAAAGCAAATGGTTAGCCAGATGCTTGCTACTTAGGATAATGGTCAATAAATTATAACATTATTTTTTATTTTTTTAAACTGAAAACAATTATTTCTGTGTAAAATACTGGGAGAGGGGCCTGGGAAAAAAGATGGCAGCCGAGTAGCAGCTTTTGTGCAGCTGGGCACAGCGAGAGTGGGGAGAGAGGATCCCAGGCATCTCTGGCCAGTAGGTTCGGCCCAGAGGCTTCCCTTTGGTGATACAGGAGGTCAGTGAGAGACTTTTGGACCCCACTAGGAGGACTGAAGAGATGGAAAACTGGCAAGTGGTAGGTGAGTTTGTTTGGTTGGAGGCTGCCTGCAGCTGTAATTACAGCAACGGCTAGTTTGCAAGCAGGAAAAGCCTTACCTGGGGGCTGTTTGGGTTTTTTTGGACTTGGACACTCAATTGAACTGCCATGGGAGATCTTGGGCCTGTGTGCAGATGACTTTAGGTGTTGTCTGGGGCCCCAGACTGAGCTGCTGAGCTGGAAAGGAGCTAATATCATTCAGCTGTGGGCTGCCCCTGCGTGTTGCAGCACCAGGATTCGCTGGGAGACCTGGGGCGAGTGATCTATTGACTGAGCTGCCCAAAGCAGGGACTGTGCTACTGGGGAAGTGCAGAGATCTAAGTGTTTGGCAGATTGACAGCCGTGGCCCTCAGGGACATAGGTGGAGACTGGACTTGGTGCTCTGGATAAGCAGGCAGCCATGCCAGGAGAGATCCCAGGGATAAGTGCTGTCCCTGGAAAGCTTCTGCTTGGCCAAGGTGTATGACTTGGAGTGTCTTTTGAGTGGGTTGAGGAGTTATTTGGTCTCCCGAACCTGCAGGGTCTGAATAATCAGCAGTGGCCTCCAGCTCCCACCTTGTACAGCTATATCACCTTGTGATTAACATCTCATACCTCAGAAGATCACCTGTTGCCTGGTCAATACCTAGAAATATATATATACTGATTGGT
>CAUYON010035649.1:0-14019 GCA_963573935.1 Arctocebus calabarensis
CCTACAGAGTAAATGGACAATATATTATGGAAGGACTTGCATCCAGCTTCCTGTTTACAAAGGGAGGTTTAGGTTTCATAATCCTGGACCGATCCAATGCACCAAATATTCCAAAACTTAATAGATTTCTTCTTCTATTCATTGGATTCGTCTGTGTCCTATTGAGTTTTTTCATGGCTAAAGTATTCATGAGAATGAAACTGCCGGGCTATCTGATGGGTTAGAGTGACTTTTGAGAAGAAATCAATGGATACTGGATTTGCTCCTGTTAATGAAGTTTTAAAGGCTGTACCAGTCCTCTGATATGAAATGTGGAAAGAATGACGTGTTGCAGTAAAAGAAATATCTAGTGAAGTGTATTCAAGCTTGGACTAAAATTTCTTCTTCATATCAAAGACAAGTTTATCACAGTATCTTTTCCTGCAGACCTATACTGACTGACATACCAACGATGTTAAGTGGCGTTTTCTTCTTAGTTTTTAATATTTTAAAAGTATACTCCATATCTACAACTATAGGATTGAATAAAATTATTTTTTACAACCCCATTAACATTTTTTGGAGATAATATTTCTGATTTGAAGAAATTAATATAAAATCGGTGAATGAGATTCCATAAACTGAGAACTCCGGACAGCTGGTCAGCTTTACTTATGGTGCTTTGCCTTTAAACAGAGTGTGTGATAGTATATTATTTCAGAGATGGCTGTGGCTGTTCCCTGAACAATAAGATGTATGAAAGGAGCAGAAATAAATAATTTTTGTAATTAAAAAATAATATAAATTATTACTTGCTTACTAATTCTGGCGAACAGAAGGGGACACTAAAACTTCCCCGTCTCCCAGTTCTTCCCCTAGGTCAGACACGGTCAGGTACCTGGATTACCCGCTACTTTACTTGCAGGGGGTGGAGCCGGGGACCAGAGCGGCCCTGTCCGCCAATAGGGCGCGGGGGCGGGGCCAGCGGAAGTGCTCGCGCGCCGCTGTCAGATGCGCCGGAAGTTCCTGGCTCGGCCTGGCGGTAACCTTGAGATCCTCGCTGCCACCGGGGTGGGCTTTGCGAGTGCTAGCCGCAGCTAAAGTAGGTTCGTTCGTTGTCAGGAGCTGCCGGGCTAGCTGAGTGCTACGTGGGGCAGGCCCCCGGACGCGGAGCCCCCCAGCCGACATGTCTCTAGTGGCGGAAGCTTTCGTCTCTCAGATCGCAGGTAGAGCGCGTGGCCACTGGTTGTGGGCTGATGCGGGGTCGCGCCGGGCAGCAGGGAGCATCGTGGGGTCTAGGGCTGGAGATTTTCGTCAGCCTTGCGTGGTTAGATGCTGAACCCAGGCTGGAGGCGGGCACAGAATGCCATCCTCACTTTACGGATGGGAAAACTGAGGAGACCCTGGGCCAAGGTCATCCAGTGGGAGAGAGTCCGGTCTGCTTTCCCTGGGCGGTGCTTGGTCCAGCTCCCTCGTAGGAGGGATTTGGGAGTGTGTGAGAAGCCGTGCCTTGGGATGGAGAAGGGGGGCGTGGCCACATGGACCAGGCATTTGAAGGCTTCAGTCTAAGAGTGGGACAGTCTCTTGGTCGTGGTACTTCTAGTTTAAGGTGACTGTCACTACCAACTTGTTACCTGTTGTTATTGAGGGACCAGCAGAGTTCTTGTTTTCTTTCCAAGTGACACAATATTGCCATTTGCAAACCCTCAAGGATTCATTGAAGTATTTTAAAACCTACGTGTACTTTAAAGAAATACCTTCGATTTTATGGATTGAACAGGGCTATTGTAAATAGATTTATGATTTCACCTATTGAGGTTCTTACTAAATATTGTTGAGAAAATGAAACTATGCATAGGTATTTACAGCTGTATGTTAATGGAGTTAAATCATAACTCTCTAGTGGTGTTTTCAACATGAGTACAGACAGAAGACAGTCACCAGGATAAACAGGTACATTTGAAATAAGATAATATTTTGGAAATGATAAGTGTAGAGAAGTGTAGAATGTATTATAAAATTTGCCAGAGTGTTTTTCATTGAGTTGTATTTGTGTGAACGTATGATTCTTTTTTCTTTTTCCACATAACTACATTGCCTTCAAGGAATGAGAGACGCTCCCACAAGATTGCAAGTTTTGTGAAAGCAGGGATCCTACTTGTGTTATTTCCCATTGTATCTTGAGCCCCTGTCAGTTGATGCTCAATAAATATTTGTCACCTGAATCTTGAGATTTCAAACATTGAGTATTTCTCTTTTTACCATTTATGTTGAAAACAAAGTCAAGCTTGGATAGTTAGACAATTTAGATTACTATTCTGTTAAAAAATAATTTTACAGTATATGCTGATATTGGTATATTGTATGCATGTGTCCTAATGTGTGATATCTTTTAAAGAGAAAATGATGAATGTCCTTTAATCAACTTTTGATATGTTTGGAATATTGCCTCAGTTAATGAAGTTTAAGAATTTCTAGGCATTTTACCTCTGTTGTCTTAGCTATTTGTAGTGATGCGTTAGTCTAGGAGAAAGCATTTAAAGATGGTTAATTGATTAAATGGTGCTGAAGCAACTCCTGTGTCTGAACACCACATGAATAAATTCTATATGGGTTAAAGATCTAAATGTAAAACAACAAAAACCAAATTGTAATAAAATAATTAGGAGAAAATATATGAAATTATTTTAGTAATCTTGGCTAGTAGAAGAGGCCTAAGCAAGAAACAGAATTCATAAACTGTAAGAGAAAAAATTGGCTGATTTGACTGTAGAAAAAATTTAGAGGCTTTGTATGATAAAAGGCACTGTAAGAAAATTTCTACAAATTAACAAAAAAGAAAACTCAACAGAATCAAGGGCAAAGGATCTGAATAGGCATGTCACAAAAGAGTACATGCAAGTGGACAGTGACAGGTGACAAGGTGCTTTCCATCACTACCAATGTAGAGTACTTGTCCCACCTTGGTGATTAAAAATAATATGATAATATTAATCTGAAATTTTAAAAAAAGCAAAAAAAAAGTGATAATTTCTAGTACTAACAAAGATGTGGAAAAAACAGTTACCCTCAAACTATTGGTGGTTCTGTAAGTTATGTTACTTTTCAGGAACTTGATATAAAAATATTTATTAAAATGCCACCCTTTGACCGAGAAACTCTCTGGGGATTTATCTAATAGATACATAAGGACCAGTACTTAAAGAAATATTCACTACTATTAATTGTAACATTATTTGTAGCAGCAGAAAACTAGAAATGTCATAAATGTAGATCAAATTATGAGACAGCAATCTAGCAATCCCACTTTTGGGTGTATGTACAAAGGAATTGTAAGTCAGGATGTTGAAGAGATACCTGCACTCCTGTTCATTGTGACACCATTCCAAGATATGGAAGCAACTTAAGTGTCCAATGACAGGTAAATGAATAAGGAAAATGTGGTATATATACACCATGAAACAATATACAACCTTAAAAAGGAGAAAATTTTGTTATTCTCGACAACATGGATAGACCTGGAGGACATTATGCGAAGTGAAATAAGCAAGGCACAGAAAGCCAAATACCATGTGATTTCACTTACAGTATTTGAAATCTAAGAAAGTTTATATCATAGAAATAGTAGAAAAGTAGTGACCAGAAACAGCTGGGGGATTGTGGGGAAGAAGAGAAGGATGGAGAAAGGGGGATATATTGATCAAAGGGAACAAAATTTCAGTTAGACTGTACTGCATGGTGACCAGAGTTAATGATAACATATTGTAAAAATTGCTAAATGAGTAGATTTTTGTTCATTTATTTATTTATTTATTTATTTTTTTGAGACAGAGTCTCACTTGGTCACCCTTGGTAGAGTGCCGCAGTGTCTTAGTTCATAGCAGCCTCAAACTCTTGGGTTCAAGTGATCCACTTGCTTCAGCCTTGCAAGGCTTGTAGTTAGGACTACAAGCACCTGTCATAGCACCTAGCTATTTTTTAGAGACTGGGGTCTGGCTCTGGCTCAGGCTGATCTCGAACCTTGATTGCCTTCAACTCAGGCAGTCCACTGTCCTTGGCTTCCCAAGTGCTGGGATTATAGGCGTGAGCCACTGTGCCCGGCCTAAGGAGTTGATTTTTCATATTCTCACTATAAAAAATATGATAGATGATAGATATGTTAATTAGCTTGATTTAACCTTTATACAGTGTAAACATAGATCAAAACATTGCATTATTCCTATAGACACAATTTATATTTGTTAAAGAAAAAATTTTGTCAGATTATGGTGTGCTCACATTTTTATAGATACTAAAAATGAAGAGGTGTGCCTGTTAGATACATTGACTTGAAAGCTATGATTGTATTAAGTAAAAGGAAGTTATAGAATAATATATATCTTATAGGAACTCATTAAATAAATGAGTATAAGCATTTATATGTTTACATATACAAAGAAAAACTTTTGGAAGAATATTCGACTAATTTTAACTAGTAATTTCAGGAAAAGAATACTGGCACAATGGCAATTAAATTTGGAGGGGACAGGTGTAATGAGGTATAGAAAATCCTCCTTAATTTACAGTTCAACTACAGAAGCAGAAGCAAAAGCATCTCTCTCTCTCTGTCTTTCTCAGCTCCCCCACACACTGTGTGCGCATGAGTACACACACATAGCTAATTGGATTGTGTTATTTGTGGGGGGCTGGCTAAGCAAATATAAAGTACATATGGCAGGCAGGCAGGAGGGTGAGATTCCGGAGAAAGTAAAAACCACAGGACCTGGTGCTGCTTGGAATGTCAGCTTTCACAGAGGACTTACTGACACTCTTTTAAAGAACTTTCAACTGATAAAATCAGGCCACTCAGGATAATCTCCCCTTTGATTAATGTAAAGTTAAATAAGTAGGGACTTTAATTATATCAGTACAATCTCTTCACAGCAGGACCTAGATTAATGTTAGAATACCTAGGAGAAGGTGTTGGGACCTTCTACAAAATGGCTATTGCCGCTTTTCTGTCTTCCAAGCACCTGCCTGAAAATATACCGTGTAGCCCTCTACTATGTAGAGACAGAGTATTAAAGAAAAGGGAGTTTGGGCAAGTGTTGTTCAGTCTAGCCAAGTTAATGTGTCCCCAAAGCCATTACAGGTATATATGATTTTTGTGTGTTGTAGACCATGTATATATATTTGTGTGTCTATTCAGTAATTTCTTAAGGTAAATTTTTTAGAGTGGAAGAGGATTTTGAATTGTCCTTTTAACTCAGTAGCATAGAAAGGAGTGATAAATTATGCTTTTGAATGACTAGCTTGGATAGATGATGATATGTTGGATTTAGAATTTTAAAAATTGGATTAAATAGGGTAGCACCTGTGGCTCAAAGGAGTAGGGTGCTGGCCCCATATTACCAGAGGTGGCGGGTTCAAAAACTGCCCCCCCCCCAAAAAAAAAAGTGGATTAAATAGTCCTGGGTAAGAATTTAAAAGGAGGATCAAAATAGTCCTGGGTATTGAATTGTTTTTCAAAATCTTGGGCTCAAACAATCCTCTTGCCACAGCCTCCTAAGTAACTGGGAGTACAGGTACCCAGCTAGTTTTTTCTGTTTTTCATAGAGACAGGGTTTTGCTCTTGCCAGGCTGGTCTTAACTCCTGAGCTCAAGTAATCCACCTTCTCTGGCCTCCAAGAGTTCTGGGATTATAGACATGAGCCTCTGTGCTGGCCTAAATTTTTTTTTTGTCTATTGGTCATAAATACATTGTAGGGTATAATGGATTACATTTGGAGTGGCCACTGTAGACAAAAGGGTAGAGTACTATAGTGGACAGGCCTGACTCACTTGCCCTGTGCAGGGAGTGGCTTCAGGCATAAGATTACACAGTGCCACTAGATACACAAAAGAAGGAAGAGAGGTGCTGAGCACTAGACAGCAGAAATCTATGACGGTGTTGATTGCTTCTTTCACTTTGATTTTTTACTTTCTGTGGGTTTTGGAGTGAGCAACTGGTCTGTATTCTTTCTTATTCAGCTTCTTGCTAGCTGTGTGAACGTAGGCAGATTGCCTGTCTTTTTTAAGCCTCAGGTTTCTCGTTGTAAAATGTGAAGATAATGGTATATGTTATTTTAAAGATACAATGAGGAAATATATAAAATGCATGGTGTTTGTGTCTGGCATGTAGTAAGCACTTGATAAATGTTTATGAATATTATTTTTAGCACCTTACCTATTAGTTTTTCTCTTCTAGTTTTGCATTCTACTTCCTGTGTGCAGATGCAATTTTGGTAAAGCTTTTAAAAGTTATTTATAAGTAAAATACATAATTTAACTCAATAATACAAAATATCTATGAAGTCACTGTAATTATTAAAATTACTTTTAGTAATTTATCCTAGCATAACAAATTGTTCTAGGAAATTTGTTTCAAGATTATCTATTTGATATGTTCCATCCATGTTTGTCTTCATTATAAAATTGAATCTTGGTATAGGTCATATAGAGGCCTATTAATGAGACCTTACCATAGCTGGTTACTGATAATTAGAGTAAGCTCCCATTTTGAGCTACTGCACAAATTGATTTATGTGCATAATTGCTAATATTAACAGTATGGTCTAACAAAACATGTTATTCTTGTTTTGTACATAAGGAAATTGAAACTCAGGTAATAGAGTATAAAGGTTAGTATGAAGGTCATTGGAGTAAGACAGAACTGAGTTCGAAGCTCAACTCTTCTTGTTCTATGATTTTGCATGGGGTTTTCCTCGGTTTTCTAGTTTGTAAAAGGAGTATAATGTATTTTACAATGTATATTAAGCATCTAGTATAGGGTGGTACATAACAAATGTGGTTCTTTCTGTTATTACTTTTAATGCCCAAGAACCTTTCACCTTACAGTAAGCAGTCCTTTGAGAATGTTAGCTTTCAACATCTGTTAACCCATTTCTGGGACAGCAGAAAAGGCCCAAAGTATTCTTAATGCTTATTTACTCTTATACCATCTTTTCTGAGTTATTACTTCACCAATGCCTTACTATATTTTAAGTACATGGCTAATTTCATCACATTGTAATTTGTTAATCTTTTGAAATAAGGACAATATCTGTTCTTTATTTAGAAGCTCAGTAAACCACTAAGTAAAGGATAAAAAAAGAATAGACTATTCCATTTATCTCATTATGGACATTTGGGTGCTTAATTATTTAAATTTATTAATTTCATTTTAGCAGTGGAATTAATTTATAACATGAGCTAGGAAAGTAGTTTTGCTGGGTTACATGGAATCCATATGTAGGCATCTTGAAAGTAAGTGTGATCAAAACAGGCATGTTGTAAAAAATTTGTTTTTATGTCAGTAATAGTGTTTTCCATTCCATTTCTTCTCACATGAGTAGTATTCTAAAGGATATTAGAATTATTAGTATTCAGAAGGTTCTAAAGGCTGAAAGAAGTAGAAAATATAGGTTAAAAAAGGCTTTTGTAAAATAGAAGTAATGCTGTTGCTCACAATGAATGGCAGCAAAGACTTACATCTGCATATCAGAATGCTTAATGATGATAATTGGAATAGATAATTGAAGAAAATAAAATGCATTATTATTATTATTATTATTTTTGCAGTTTTTGACCTGGCTGGGTCTGAACCCACTACCTCCGTCATATGGGGCCGGCGCCCCACTCACTGAGCCACAGGCACCGCCCCCAAAATAAAATGCATTAAATTGAAAGTTAAAATATTAGTTATTTTTTACGCATTATTCTGAGGATTCTTCAGTATAGAGGAAGGTACTGAGTAATTATTGAACAATTTATGAACTGGCCATCATATTTCAGAGAATTATTATTATTTTATTTCAGATTAATATGAAGGTCCAGTTGATTAAGTCACATTGTTTGCCAAAGAATTATTTTTCATTCATATTAGTTATATGAATAGTTTTATATAGTGGTGCTTATCATCTTGGTAAGTGTGAAGTTGACATTGAAAAGGCAGATAGGGAAGCAAAACAAAGACACAATAGGTTAAACTTCAGATTAGAGGCAAAGTGTAGTTTATAGATAGCAGTATGTCCCATAATTTTATCATAGTGTATTCATGAATAGGTTGGAAACTGAATTCTTAGAAGCAGTGTTTTGTTGACCTTTGAAAACTTTGATATACGTTAAGATTCCATGAAAGCCTTGTTTTCAGATCTTGAAATAGTTCATAGTTTTTCTTAAGTGCTTTATTAACATTTCATGTGCCAAAATTACATGACTTTTGTTTCTAACTTAAAAGAATTTGCTTATGGGCTTCATAGAATTTGTCAGTCTTATTTCTATGAAGATTTTTGAGTTATTCATGTTAGCTCAAGCTTTCCACATTTGAACGTTGAAAGAAAACATCATCAAACTTCTTAATATTTTTCAAACAGTTTTGAAATTTCTTGGTAAGTAGTTATCCAATAGACTGAATACATCAAATAGAGACGAGATAGTGAAAACTCAGGCTTCTTATGTTTTGTTCAAAGAGAAGTTATAATATTCAGCATATCTAGCTATAGACATTTATATGTAGAAGAGAAGTATTTGTCTTGCCAGTAAGAGAAATGCATGTTTTAATTTTTTATTGCTTTGTAAATGAACCTTTCATCTATTCTTGAACACTTTTCTTATTTTTGTATGCTCTATAAATGAATCATGGTTTAGAACTTTTTTACATCAGTAATAGAAATGAAATTTGATTGGTTTGTAATAAAGAAGGTTCTTTTCATAAAAACAATCATTTTGTCATGACAATTCTCATTAACAGTAACTGTGTTAGCAAAATAGAAACCATAAAATGCATTTCATTGTGCTTATACACTTAGCTGTGTTTTTGTGCTGATTATATAGTTTTATGTCTAAGAATTTCTATAAGCCAAAGAAGTTTCTTTATAATTTAAACTGCCAGAAAGACTTTTGATGTGTATATTTATCCCAGCAAATACAGTATCTTTATTATAATGGAGTTTCTCTCCACCGAGTTATATATTATAATCTGGTCAACCTAGACCATTAAGTACTACTGTATACAAATAAATGTATCATTTGTTTAACACTTAAGAGGCCAACATTACTCCAGTGTTTATTTTTGCAAAGTTATATTGGCAGCTGATTCTTTAAAGAATTAGCCTTCTGTTGACCTCCATTTCTTTTGATTATTAGACATAGGAAATGTTTTGGTATTGGAAATTATTTCTAACTTTTTCATTTTATAAATTTAAAAAAGATCATGTCAGAAGAAATAATGAGAAATAAAATTTGCTGTTTACTTTTTAATAAGACATTAGCACTGTTAATTTTATTATTACTGTTCATCAGTTTAAGATTCTAATTTGGCTAGCAGATAAGAACTAGTTACTTAAAGCTAACTGCTTAAGTGGCGATTGATATTTGTTCTTCATTTGACATTGTGAATTTTTTTTTTTGAGACAGAGCCTCAAGCTGTTGCCCTGGGTAGAGTGCTGTGTTGTCACAGCTCACAGCAACCTCCAACTCCTGGGCTCAAGCGATTCTCCTGCCTCCGCCTCCCAAGTAGTTGGCACTACAGGTGCCTGCCACACGCTTGGCTGTTTTTTGGTTTCAGCCATCATTGTTGTTTGGCGGGCCCAGGCTGGATTCGAACCTGCCAGCTCTGGTGTATATGGCTGGTACCTTAGCCGCTTGAGCCACAGGTGCTGAGCCTGTGAATTGTTCTTGATGTATTTTCTCCACAGATGGATTTCTCATTTTCGCCATGTTGTACTGATATTCTCATACTATAATTTGTAAATATTTAGAGAATGTAAAATAATTTAAAAATAAATAAATATTTAGAAAGAGAGATGTGTTTGAGAAATCATAGTGTAGATTAAAGACAGAATATATTTTCATTCTTTACCGTTATGGATTATCTTTGCATCATAAGTATATGATTATACTGGTTCGCCTTTTATAAAAAGGCATAATAAGATTTGAATTTAGTTAGAGTTGTCGTTTTTCTTCTATATTCTCCTTTTTTTCTCAGTCTCTATAGAATGTAGCAATTGCCATTCAGATTAATGTTTTTAATCTTTTCCCCTTTTTAAAAGTTTCAGAATATTAAAGGGTATATATGTTTTGTTTACATACTTTGTTTTTGTATAGGTTCAGTCAAAGTTATACATGTAAGTGTGCCCTTCACCCAGATAGTGTGCATTATACCCTGGTGTGAATTTACTCATCGTCCCCAACTTGATTTTCATTGAGATTTACTTCCATATGTGCACTTAAGTGTTGATCCATCAGTTCCAGTTTGGTATTGAATACATGGCCTTTGTTTCTCCATTCTGTGATGTTTCACTTAGAATGGTTTCCAGTTCCATCTAGGTTGCCAAAAAGATTCTAAGTTGCCTTTTAATGACTGAGTAGCACTCCCTAGTATGTGTATACTATTTTATTACTCCATTCATGTATTGTTGGGCACTGGGGTTGTTTCCATGTCTTTGAGATTGTGAGGTGTGCTGGAATAACATTCAAGGGCAAGTATCCTTTTTATAAAATGATCTTTTTTCCTATGGGTATAAATCTAGCAGTGTGATTGCTGGACAAGTGGTAGGTCTGCTTCAGTTTTTTGAGGTAGGTATCTTCATACAATTTTCCATAGAAGTTGTACTAGTTTGCAGTCCCACCAACAGTGTACAAGAGTTCCTTTCTCTCTGCATCCATGCCAGCGTCTGTTGTTTTGGGACTTTTTAATAGAAATCAGTCTCATTGGAGTTAGGTGATATCTTAGTGGTTTTGATTGACATTCCCTAATGATTAGAGATGTTGGGCATTTTTTCATGAGTTTGTTGGCCATTACTGTATCTTTATTTGAAAAGTTTCTGTTCTAGTTTTTTGCCCACTCTTTACTGGGGAAGTTTGGTTGTTTCTTGCTGATTTGCTTAAGTTCTTTGTAGATTTTAGTTATTAGTCCTGTATCAGATGTATGACATGCAAATATTTTTTCCCATTTTGTGGGTTGTCTATTTACTCTAGATCAGACTGCTAGACTTTCCCATACAGATTAGTTTTTAGTGATGAATGTAAGCCATCATAGTCACAGAGTACCAGTTTCTGGGGACAAGAGGCTGGGGAGTTATGGTGATATTGGTAAGCAAGTTGAAGATAGAATAAGATATCAGGAAGGCAAAGTTTCAGGATAATGGATTAATGAAATAAAACTGACTAGAGAGAAAATGATAATTGCAACAGCTATGTCTAAAGCAGTAAAGTAGAATTTGTGAGTATAATATGGTCAGGAGTTAGTTTAATAACTGATTTGAATGAATAGGAAGTTCTATGAGGTATTAGATGAATCAACATTTAATTCTATCTTTAATGATAAATATATAACAAATAGTAAGTATTACAACTCTTGATTTAGTTGCTGTTGCAGTGGAACTGACCACCCCATATTTAGGAGTGTTTAACAGCCATTTTATCATGTTCCTAGGTCCTCTGGATCAGGAATTCAGACAGGGCATAGGAGAGTTTGTCTCTGTCTCATGATGTCTGGGGTCTTCAGCTGCAAAGGCTCAAAGACTGAGAGTGAGCCAGCAGTTTAGGGCTGGAAACATCTGGAGGCATCTTCACATACATGTCTGACAATTGGTTCTGGAAAAGACCTCAGCTAGGGTTGTCCTTTGGGATGCTTACATTTGGCTTCTCATGTGGCTTGGTTTTCTCAGAGCTTGCTAGCTTGAGGGTAGTCAGACTTTTTTTGCATGGTGACTCAGTTCTCCAATAGTTAAGTGTCCAGACTGACAAAGTAGAAGGTCATACCTTTTGTGACCTAGCCGTGGAAATCATGCAACATCATTTCCATCATATTCTATTGATCACAACAGATTTATAAGCCTGCTGGATTCAGGGGAATTAGATTAGATTTCATGTCTTGGTAGAGAAGTATGGTTCTAGAAGAGTTTGTGAGACAGGAGGAAGTATTGTGGCTATCTTTGAGAAATGTGAACTGCCAGTTCCCAAGATAGTAATATTACTGGGTGCAGAGGGCTTTGCTAACTTGTTTTAATTACAACTGGCTACTGAGTAGGCCAACATGTGACTAAATAGAGATTCATAACAGCATGGAGATGGATAGTAGGAGGGTGGGTAGAGTGGTGTGGAATGGTGATATTGTACTTTGCAATTGATTATCTGGAGCTCCCTAAAACTGCTGATGCCTGCTTTGCATTGCAGAGTCCCCACGTGTGTGCATATACATTCATTCATTTTTTCTCATCAAAGGCCTCTTATTATGGGAAGGTTGAAGAGGGAAATAAGGCAAGTTTATTTTTCAAACACACCATAGATGGTTTGGCTGTGTTTCTGGTTAGGAACCATTGAATGATTTGGAGAGAAAGTGAATTCTTGAGTGAGTTCTTCCACTGTTGACTTTCATATCCATTGTTGAAATGTTATCATTTCTTAATTTGGTTCAATGGCTTTATTTTTAATTATAATCATATTTTGCTATCAGATATCTCTTAGGCTTTAGATAGCAACAAAATATATGCTTATATTTTCTTTTCTCCCTCTCTCTCTTTTTTTTTTTTTTTTTGAGACGAAGTCTCGCTCTGTCATCTTGGGTAGAGTGCCATGGTATCATAGCTAACAGCTACCTCAAACTCTAGGCCTCAAGAGATCCTACTGCCTCAGCCTTCCAAGTACTTGGGACTACAGGTACTTGCTGTGATGCCTGGCTAGTTTTTCTATTTTTTAGTAGAAATGAGGTCTTGCTCTTGCTCATGCTGATCTTGAACTCCTGAGCTCAAGCAATCTACTTGCCTCAGCCTCCCAGGATGTTGGGATTATAAGGGTGTGCCACCATGCCCAACCCTACTTGTATTTTCTGTAGAATATATCTATTTTTGAGTATCTGATTTGTGCTAGGTGCTCTGCCAGGTGCTGGGGTTACAAAAACGAGTAATATAGTTCTTTTGTAGAACTTAAAATCTTATGCTGGACATATCCATTGAAATAGGTAATTTCAATATAAAGGTATATCCTGTGACAGAAATCTGCACAGAGACAGCTAGTTCTGGAAGCCTCTGCTAAATATTTTACCTACCTATTTTCAAACTGAATTAGAGGTGTCAGGTTTTCAGTAAAAATCTAAAGTGCTTGCCCACACTTCACCTGCTTTCTGGCATACAGTCTGATTATTTTTTGGATCCAATTGTATTTCATCTTGTGAGTTATTTCCTTTCTTTCCTGGAAAGATTTAGTTGTTTCTTCAAGAGTATTCCTATAGGGCTTTATACACATTTCTGGTTTAATCTGTATGTTATAACTTATTTGACATTTAACTTGTTATTGATTAAGAGGACATTTAACAAATTTTATCTATTTTATTTTTGCAACAACCTTATAAGAGAGTTAATATTTTCCTCCCTTACAGTGAGGTGATTGAGGCATGAAGAAGTTGAGCAAGTTGACTGAGATCACTAATAAGTTATAGAATTGAGAGGGAAACCCAAGCACTACATATGTCTGACTTTAAGACCTACGTTTTTTTCCCTGTTCTTAATGTAGTCACTTATTGTATAGTAAATAGTTATTTGTAAATAGTTATGTGTATGTCAGCCGTCTCCTCTTCTCATTTCCCTCCTTTTCCCTCACCTCAGAAACATTAGATCCTAGACAGTTTTATATTCATTTTTGTCTTTTTATTTATTTTTTTTAACTTTTATTTATTTATTTTTTTATTGGGGATTCATTGAGGGTACAAGAAACCATGTTACACTGGTTGCATTTGTTGGGTAAAGTCCCTCTTACAATCGTATTTTCCCCCCAAAAGGTGTGGCACACACCAAGACCCCACCCCCCTCACTCCTTCCCTCTCTTTGCTCTTCCTTTCCCCACCCCTCCCTCATTTTTTCTCTCCCCGCTCTCTCCTTCCCTCACCCCCACTATGTCAATAATTGTCATTAATTGTCCTCATATCAAACTTGAGTACATGGGATTCATGCTTCTCCATTCTTGAGATGCTTTACTAAGAATAATGTGTTCCACTTCCATCCAGGTTAATACAAAGGCTGT
>CAUYON010035650.1:0-10769 GCA_963573935.1 Arctocebus calabarensis
CTGTTTGATCTTTGACAAGCCAATTAAAAACATTCAGTAGGGAAAAGATACCCTATTTAACAAATGGTGCTGTGTGAACTGGCTAGCGACCTGTAAGAGGCTGAAACTGAACCCACACCTCTCACCATTAACTAAGATAGACTCTCACTGGATTAAAGACTTAAACTTAAGGCATGAAACTATAAAAATTCTAGAAGAAAGTGCAGGGAAAACTCTTGAAGGAATCGGCTTTTGTGAATATTTTATAAAGAGGACTCCCCAGGCAATTGAAACAGCATCAAAAATACACTACTGGGACCTGACCAAACCACAAAGCTTCTGTACAGCCAGGAACATAGTAAGTATAGCAAGCAGACAGCCCTCAGAATGGGAGAAAATATTTGCAGGTTATGCCTCCGACAAATGTTTAATAACCAGAATCCACAGAGAACTCAAACGTATTAGCAAGAAAAGAACAAGTGATCCCATCTCAAGATGGGCAAAAGACTTGAAGAGAAACTTCTCTAAGGAAGACAGGTGCACAGCCTACAGACACATGAAAAAATGCTCATCATCCTTAATCATCAGAGAAATGCAAATCAAAACTACTTTGAGATATCACCTAACTCCAGTAAGATTAGCACACATAACCAAATCCCAAAATCAGATGTTGGCGTGGATGTGGAGAAAAGGGAACACTTCTACACTGTTGGTGGGAATGCACACTAATACGTTTCTTTTGGAAGGATGTTTGGAGAGTGCTTAGAGATCTAAAAATTGACCCGCCATTTGATCCTATAATTCCTTTACTAGGTATATACCCAGAAGACCAAAACTCACATTATAACAAAGACATCTGTACCAGAATGTTCATTGCAGCCCAATTCATAATTGCTAAGTCATGGAAGAAACCTACATGCCCATCGATCCATGAATGGATTAATAAATTGTGGTACATGTATACCATAGAATATTACGCAGCCTTAAAGAAAGATAGAGACTTTACCTCTTTCATGTTTACATGGATGGAGCTGGAACATATTCTTCTTAGCAAAGTATATCAAGAATGGAAGAAAAAGTATCCGATGTACTCAGCCTTACTATGAAGCTAATTTATAGCTGTCGTATGAATGGTATAACCCAACTATAACACAAGAATATAGGGAAAGGGACAAGGATAGGGAGGAGAAGGGGGAGGCTGGGGTGGAGGGAGGGTAACTGGTGGGGCCACACCTGTGGTGCATCTTAGAAGGGTACAGGCGAACCTTGCTAAATGCAGAATACAAATGTCTTCATATAATAAAGGAGAAATTGCCAGGAGGGCTATGTTAATCAGTTTGATGAAAATAGTTCAGATTGTATATGAAACCAGCACATTGTACCCCTTGATTACACTATTGTACACTGCTATGATTTAATGATAAAGATAATTAAAAAAAAAAATCATAGCTATTCTAAGCCTTCCTAAGAAAGGCTTCTTTAAAAAAAAAAAAACTTTAATTTTTGAAGGCAGAATTTATTTTATCAGCCAACCCAAAAGACAGGGTGCAGTAGTAGAAAGAAGAATGGACGTGGAATTATCACGATTGGTCAAGGGTTCAAATCTTGCCTCTGCCTCTCACCTGGCCGTGTGACCTTGTCACTTGACCTGTCTGAATTTCAGTTTCGTCATCCGTAAAATGGAAATAATAACTCTCACAGAGTTATTTTCAGAATCAAATAAAATCTCAGAAACTGAAAATCTGACAATTGCGTTCCTGAAGTCAGCCCTACTTCCTTCAGCATCCTGATACAAAAAGAAGGCACTGTCACTCCTGAGTGCGCCATCTCGACAGCCACGACTTGAACAAAATCACGACAAAGCACTTACAAGGTATGTGTGGAGTAACTACGAAATTAGGTAGTAATAAAGAGAGGGCACAGAAAGATTGTTTTGAAAAATTGAGGTTTTTTTAATTAATTATTTTTTATTAAATCATAACTTTGTACACAGATGCATTTATGGGGTTCAGGGTACTGCCTCGATTACGATGTGAAATGTTTACATTGAACTAAGGAACACATCCATCGCCATGGTACTCATTACTTAAGAGTTTTGAAATGTACCATTGTATCATGCACATTAGGTGAGGTTCCCCCCAAATACCTTCCCTCCTCCCATATCCCCCCTCCCCCCTCTCTCCTCTTCCCTTCTACTTTCTGGACTATAGTTATGTTTTGCCATTTTTTTTCTTTTCTTCCTTTTTTTTTTTTTTATTAAATCACAGCTGCATACATTAGTGCAATCAAGGGGTACAATGTGCTGGTTTCACATCTGAAATGTTTTCATCAGTGTTTTGCCATTTGTATGAGTGTGTAGGTGGTTATATATTGATTTCATACTAGTATTGAGTACATTGGATACTTTTTTCCCATTCTTGAGATACTTTACTAAGAAGCACATGTTCCAGCTCCATCCAGGTAAACATAAAAGATGTGAATTCTCCATCTTTTTACGGTTGCATAGTATTCCATGGCGTACATACACCACAATTTGTTAATCCATTCATGGGTCGATGGGCACTTGGGCTGTTTCCATGTCTCAGCTATTATGAATTGTGCTGTAATAAGCATTCTGGTGCAAATGTTTGTTGCAAAGTAATTTTTGATCATCTGGGTACATACCTAGTAGAGAAATTGCAGGATCGAATGGTAGGTCTACTTTTGGGTCCTTAAGTGTTCCCCAAACTTCTTTCCAAAAAGGTTACATTAACTTACATTCCTACCAGCAGTGCAAAAGTGTTCCCTTCTCTCTGCATCCATGCCAACATCTGTAGTTTGGGGATTTTGTGATGTGGGCTAATCTTACTGGAGTTAGATGATATCTCAAAGTGGTTTCGATTTGCATTTCTCTGCTGATTAAGGATGATGAACATTTTATCATGTGTTTGTAGGCCATGCGCCTGTCTTCATCAAAGACGTTTCTGTTCAAGTCTCTTACCCACATAGAAATGGAGTTATAAGAGTTGAGTTTTGATTGAGCTCTTCATCAACAAGAAGCAGAGGGGATGGGATTCCTGGCAGGTGTCAGAAATCAATAAAGACGAGCAAGTGAAAACCAGGAGATGGGCATCCCACCAAGACTTAAGAAAGCAGAAGTCTCGGGCGGCTCCTGTGGCTCAGCGAGTAGGGCGCCGGCCCCATATACCGAAGGTGGCAGGTTCAAGCCCGGCCTCGGCCGAACTGCAAAACAAAAAAATAGCCGGGAGCTGTGGCAGGCGCCTGTAGTCCCAGCTACTAGGGAGGCTGAGGCAAGAGAATCGCTTGAGCCCAAGAGCTGGAGGTTGCTGTGAGCAGTGTGACGCCACGGCACTCTACCAAGGGTGATAAAGTGAGACTCTGTCTCTACAAAAAAAAACAGAACTGGATGAAAAATTAGAATCAAAATGAGCCATAAGTTACCATTTTCCCATACATATGTTTACAAAAAGTGTATATACTGTGAAGTACATATACTTCATTTATGTGATGCCCAAAAAGACAAAACAATAGTAATGGAGAACAGCTCGGTGGTTGCCTGGGGTTAAGGGTGGGAAGAGACTATAAGGGGAATTTTGGGAATGCCAGACGGTTCTGTATCCTGATTATGGTGGTGATTATACACTCAAGCATATACACTTGTTAAAATTCATAGAACTATATACAGAGGAAGCCAATTTTATTGTCTGTTAATCTAAAAAATATTTTTAAGGTGCAGTGGCTCATGCCTATAATCCCAGCGCTCTGGGAGGTGGAGGTAAGTGGATCATTTCAGTTCACAAGTTCAAGACCAGCCTGAGCAACAGCGAGACCCCGTCTCTACAAATAACTGGGCATTGTGGTGGGCAGCTATAATCCCAGCTGCTTGGGCGACTGAGGCAAAAGGATTGCTTGAGCCCAAGAGTTGGAGGTTGCTGTGAGCTAAAAGCCACCACACTTTTACCAGGGGCAAGAAAGCGACACTCTGTCTCAAAACTAAATAAATAAATTAAATTAAATAATTTAGAATGGCTGCCTGTAGTATGTTTGGGAAATGGAAGTGTGAATGAGGATAAAATAAAACAAATAAAATAAAAAAGGCAAGAGACCCCATGATCAATCATAATGAGCCATGAAATGAAGTTTGATGGCTGATGAGAAGGAAGAAGGGAAGAACATAAATAAGGGAGAGATGAAGGATGGAGCTGGATGTGTCCTTCTAGAGCTGTATGGAAGAGGAGGGAGCCCTGACCCCTAGACCAGACCAAGGACCCTAAAGCAGGTCTGTAATATTGTGGGGATGGATTCATCAGCCATGACAGCTGATAAGATCAGAGTTAACTCACTTCCCTGCTCTGACTTCTGACTTCTCAGCTTCCTGATCATCCTGTGGCTTCCATCATAGTGCTGCCTACAGCCAGAGAATTCTAAGCTACTAGACCACAGTTCTAATCTTCCCAGTAAAGCAGCAATTTAGCATTCCAGCATGTGACTAAGTTTCCTGGGAAGTTTATTACTGAGTCAGCTGCCTCTATAATCAGTTTTGGAGCCCTGCTGGACTTCCTGCAGATGTAATACTGATTACAAGTATATCCTTCTCTCTCCATCCAGAACCACCCCTTTGACTACAATGAGTCAACTGCCCCAGTGGGCACTCTGTCAATCAGTCAGCTATGCACTGACAATGCCCCTCTGGTATCAGGACCACTCTAAATGCAGCCAGTTCCAATTTCCTTCTCTAAGGACTAGGGATGATTATGTCTTCCTTTCAGATATAAGTGAGATAATACATATACATACTTATTGCAGTGCTTAGTGCTAATATGTATTCAACAAATGTTTCTTTGCCTTCTCCCCTTACTACAGCTCTGTCAGCACACCTGGTTAAACTTTCCCATTTCTACTCCCATCTACTAGCATTAGTGATAAATTTAGAGGAAGAGTTTGAGCCTTCAAAGGATCCCTAGAGTATGATCTAAAACTTTCTGAAATACATGTGGGTTTGAAGCATAAGTCTGTTCATTTTTTACTATCAGGGATAAGTACTAAATGTCTTTTTTTTTTTTCTGAGACAGTCTCACTTTGTCACCCTCAGTAAAGTGCTGTGGCATCAATCATAGCTCACAGCAACCTCAAACTCTTGGGTTCAAGCGATTCTCTTGCCTCAGCCTCCCAGGTAGCTGGGACTACAGGTGCCCACCACAATGCTCAGTTATTTTTAGAGACATGGTCTCGCTCTGGCTCAGGCTGGTCTTGAACCTGTGAGCTCAAGCGATCCACCCACCTTGGCCTCCCAAAGTGCTAGGATTACAGGCATGAGCTACTGTGCCCGGCCATAAGTACTAAATGTCTTAAAGAACCAGGCCAGCTGTGGTAGCTCACATCTGTAATCTCAGCATTTTGGGAGGCTGAGATGGGAGGATCACCTGAGGCCAGGAGTTTGAGAAAAGCCTGGGCAAGATCCTGCCTCTACAAAAAAAAATTAGCTGGGTATGGTGGTGCATGCCTATAGTCCTTGGGAAGGAAAGGCAAGTGAATCACTTGAACCCAGAAATTCAAGGTTACAGCAAGTTATGCTCATGCTACTGCACTCTAAAACTCTATCTCTAAAAAAAAAGCATGTGTGTGTGTGCATGCTTGCATGCGTGTGTGTGTGTGAGTGTATGTGGAAGAATCAACTTAGAAAATACAAGAGAAAAATTTCATAATCTTAAGATAGTAAAGATCTGCCTAAGTATGAAAACAATCTGAATTCATTAAGGGAAAGACAGGTTTAAACTCATAAAAATTCAAAACTTCTGTATGGCCAAAGATAAAGTTAAAAGACAGGTGACTAATGGAGAAGCCATAATTACAAATGCTATTTCATAAAGGAGTGATATCCATAGTATAAAACGTTTCTACAAACATACAAAAACAAATAGAAATGGCTCAGCACCTGTGGCTCAATGGGCTAAGGAGCCAGCCATGTACACCTGAGCTGGCGGGTTCAAATCCAGCCCGGGCCCACCAAACAATGACGGCTACAACCCCAAAAAATGGCCGAGTGTTGTGGCGGGCGCCTGTAGTCCCAGCTCCTTGGTAGGCAGAGGCAGGAGACTCGCTCAAGCCCAGGAATTGGAGGTTGCTGTGAGCTGTGATGCTATAGCACTCTATCCAGGGTGACAGCTTGAGGCTCTGTCTCAAAAAAAAAAAAAAAAATAGAAAAATGAGTAAAAAATATGAACAAGTAATTCATATAAGAAATAGAAATAGCTAGCCAGGCACAGTGGCTTATGCCTATAAACACAGCACTTAAGGAAGCAAAAGCAGTAGGATCACTTGAGACCAGGAATTTGAGGCCAGCCTGGGCAACATAGTGAGCCCCATCTCTACACAAAAAAGAAAAAAGAAAAGAAAAAAAGGATGGAAGGAAGAAGCGAGCAGTGGTCCTAGCTACTCTGTAGGATTACTTGAGACCAGGATTTGAAGGCTGCAGTGTACTGTGATTGCACCTGTGAATAGCCACTGCATTCCAGCTTAGGCAACATAGTGAGACATAGAAAAAGAAGCAGCAAAGTGAAAAGGAAGGAAAGCAAGAATGGGAGATGGAGGGAGAAGAAAAGAAAAGAAGAAAAGCAAAGAGAAAAAAAAGAAAAGATAGAAGAAAAAGGAAGGAAGGGAGGGAAAGGAAAGAAAAGAAAAAATAAATGCAAATGGCCAACAAACACGTGTAAATTTGCTTAACTTCGTAATCAGGGAAACAAGATACCACATTTGACCATCATACTAACAAATGTATAAAGATTAGTAACAAGTGTTATATAAGTGTGAGAAATAAGTACTCTCATAAACTGTTAATGAGCATAAATGGGAGAGCAATTTGACAGTATCTATCCAAATATTAAAAGTGCATAATCTTTAAATTTCAAATCAATAACTTAATCTTCCACATTAAGATACTAGAAAAAGAGCAAGATAAAACTAAGGCAAACAGAACGAAGGAAATAATAAAGATTAGAGCAGTAATTAATAAAATCGAAAACAAACCAAAAAAATACAGAAAAATCAATAAACCAAAAGTTGGTTCTTTGAAAAGATCAGTAAAAATGTCAAACTTTTGGCTAGGGCCAGGCAGGGTGGCTCACGCCTGAAATCCTAGCACCCTGGAAGGCTGAGATGGGTGAATTGCCTGAGCTCACGAGTTCCAGACCAGCCTAAGTAAGAGCCAGCAAGAGCGAGACCTCATCTCCAAAAATATTTGGGCATTGTGGCCTGTAGTCCCAACCACTCAGGAGGCTGAGGCAAGAGAATTGCTTGAGCCCAAGAGTTTGAGTTTGCTGTGAGCTATGACACCAGAGCACTCTTCTGAGGGTGATAAAATGAGACTCTGTCCCAAGAAAAAAAAAAAAAATGAAAAAGAAAACTCTGAACCTTGACCAATCCTCCTACCTCAGCCTCTCAGAGTGCTAAGATTACAGGCATAAACCAATATCGTTTGTTGGCTTATCATTTTTTGGGGGGGCAATTTGTTTAATATCCTAAAATATTTATGAGCAATAAGGACAGTTACAAATGCTATTTCATAAAGGAGTGATATCCATAGTATAAAACGTTTCTACAAACATATAAAAAACAAATAGAAATGGCTCAGTGCCTGTGGCTCACTGGAGGAGCCAGCCATGTCAAACAGCAGACACTAGATAAAAAGAAAACTAAGGAGATAAATGCAAAAAGAATGTAATTATATAAAGAAGCATAAGATAAAAAATGTCGGATTATATTAAAGAACTAGAGCGGCAGTTCTCAACCTGTGGGTTGCAACCCCTTTGTAACAATGAAAATACATCATGGCATTAGGAAGGTTGAGAACCACTGAATTAGAAGATGAAAGATACTCTGGATACAAAAAACTAATAAGATTGAGCTCAGAAATCAGACCTCCAACTCTAGGCACAAACAGGCTGCCTTTCCAGGCCACACTCTCTGGGCTCTAACAAGGTCATGAACAAAGCAGTCTGAAAGGCTTTGGGTGGTTCCACCTTGAGTAGGGAGAACCCACCCTTATTCCTTCCCTAAGGCAAAACTGCAAAGACCTAATACTATATGAACCCCTAGACAGGGGACCCATGCGGGAAACTTCCAACGTGTGTCTTCCCCTTTGCCAGAAGCTCTGGTGTTTTTTACTCCTTCTGTATTCCTTTCTAATTAATCCTATTTTATCACTGAAAAACAAAACAAAACAAAAATGGTAAGATTAATGTGATGTTTAAATACAGTAATTGAACTAAATGATATATGTTAATACTATATAAATAGTAAAAAATATGGAACGCTTCACAAATCTGTGTGTCACCCTTATGCAGGGACCATGCTAATCTTGTCTCATTCCAATTTTAGTGTAGGTGCTGCTGAAGCAAGCACCCAATATCATTCTCAAGAGGGGATGTTTCCCCCCTAAGGAAGAAGACAAGGATGTCTTCTCTTATAGCATCTATCATTGCACTAGTGGTTCTAATAAGAGCAATTAGGCAAGAAAAAGATCTACTGTGAGACTTAATGAAAATAATGCACATTACAATTTTTCCCCGGGTAAATAAGCATTATTTGCTGTGGGGTGATAAATATGGTTACTGCTGGAGGCTAGAACCCTGCATTTTCAGTGGCTCCCACTGATGGGGTTTTGACACTGACTAGCTTATCTACCTACTCATCCCCTGACTTTTTATTTCCTGCTTAGAGACTGGACTTGCTGAAAGTGTGTAAGGTTTAAATGATGGCTCGGTGTCTGTGGTTCAACGGGCTAAGGCGCCAGCCACGTACATCTGAGCTTGCGGGTTTGAATCCAGCCCAGGCCCGCCAAACAACAATGACAGCAACAACCAAAAAATGGCCGGGCACTGTGGCAGGCGCCTGTAGTCCCAGCTACTTGGGAGGCAGAGGCAGGAGACTCGCTTGAGCCCAGGAGTTGGAGGTTGCTGTGAGCTGTGATGCCACGGCATTCTATCCAGGGTGACAGCTTGAGGCTCTGCCTCAAAAATAAATAAATAAATAAATAAAAATATATAAAAGTTTAAATGAGTAGATTTCTCCAGTGTGACTCAATCTTGGCTCCCAGGGCCCACTGACAGCCACTCCAACTACACACGGCTCACTCCAGTGGAGGCAGAACTTAACTATCCTACAACAAAGCCATTTGGCCATACTGAGCACATCAGAACTCCTGGGCAGGAAGAGACCAGACAGTGTCCAAGCTGATCCTTCATCTCATTTCACAGATGAGTAAACTGAGGCCCAGAAAGAAGATGCAACTTCTCTCGGATTACTCAGTAAGCAGGTTGGCAACAGAGCTGGATTTAGGATTTAGCATCCTGGATTCGAAGCCTCTACCTAGAGTACAGCTGGTTATCTATAGGCCTTAATTTTTCTGCCAACTCATCAGGCACACAAACAGACTGACCCCATCTACCCTTTTAAACCACCCTCCACCCTTTTAAACCACGTACCCTGTCACCTCCTGAGAGTCCTCCAAACATTCCATGCTCTTTCCAGATCCTCTTCCTAATCACTCAGGCGTTTGTGCTCTATGATAGCCTTTCCCCAGAATACTGACCAAAAATGTCCACCAGAAGAGGGGAAGATTGTGGGCAGTCACAAAGTCCTGGCATACCTGATACACGGCAACACAACGCCAGCTTCCCAGTGTCGTGGGACAGAGGCCTTCTCCTTGGGGTCCGGGTAGGTCTGTCCATATAGGCCAGACCATAATTTCCACTAGACCCCGTCTGTCCCTAAACTGTGGTCACAGCTTCACACCTTTCCCTTTTCCTTCTCCTGCTTCTGCCCCAAGACAGGAAAAAAACTCCATTTGGAAGAAATTTACCATGTAGCCTACAGGCACTGATTAGGTGTCTTCTATGCCCAAGGGGATGAAGAGTTAGGCCTTGATCAAAAGACATTCCAAGTACTGAGATTACCATAGACCTTACCTCACTCAGTCCAATTATTAAACCCTTGAGGTAAGAAATTAACTCCTTATTTCACACAGTAAGAAAATCTTGCTGTGGGTCCTCAGGAGCAATGCACTCAACAGTACCTCCAACATGATTCTCTGTGCCCAGAATGCCCTGGTAGGTCACCACTGATTGCTGTGAATGAGGTGGGAGAGAGGACACGTGAAGTGGAATAAGATGAAAGGAGTGGGGTCACAAGTTGAATGCACCTCATCTGCTGGATCTGTACTATTTTCGTCACTGCAATCACTACCTCTAAAGTCATCATTTATGCAATTCAGCAGACTTCTGAATCTGTAAGTCTACAAAAAGAGGCATGTCCATGGAAGGCAGCTACAGAGACAGTGAAAGGGTGATTTAAGGGTGGAAAGGAAGTTCATGAGAGGCTTGCGGCATGGGTAAAGATTTGTCACACAAGGAGTAGGAGTAGGTTTCTATGATGGCTACATACAGCGTTTCCATCAAGTGCCACAGTTTTAGGTTAACACAATTTTAACTCAGGATTTTAAAACTGGGATCTTTGCCATTCTACAAGTTTGGCTTCACATTTAAAGGAAGAAGGAACAGAAAGTTCTTACTTTGTGTAAACCAACTCTGGAAAGGTAGGTGGGGTGTTGAAAGAGCCCCAGTAGAGCTCTTTTCCTGGACACTGAATTGACTTCAGCAGGAACTGGCCTGAGGCAATCATTTACAGGAAAAGTCTCATATCTAGAGAGGCCACGCAGCCTGTGGCATAGGGAACTTCTCTCTCTCTCTCTCTTTCTCTCTCTCTCTCTCTCTCTCTCTCTCTCTCTCTCTCTC
>CAUYON010035651.1:0-58425 GCA_963573935.1 Arctocebus calabarensis
TACAAATTTAATGCAATCTCTATCAAAGCACCACCATCATACTTTAAAGATCTGGAAAAAATAGTACTTCATTTTATATGGAAACAGAAAAAAACCTTGAATAGCCAAGACATTACTCAGAAATAAAAACAAATCAGGAGGAATCATGCTACCAGACTTGAAACTATACTATAAATCTATAGTGATAAAAACAGCATGGTATTGGCACAAAAATAGAGAATTAAATATATGGAACAGAATTGAGAACCAAGAGATGAACCCAGACACTTATCGTCATTTGATCTTTGATAAGCCCATCAAAAATATAACTTGGGGGAAAGATTCCCTATTTAACAAATGGTGCTGGGAGAAATGGCTGGTGATTTGTAGAAGACTGAAACTAGACTCACACCTTTCACCATTAACAAAAATTGACTCTCACTGGATAAAATATTTAAACTTGAGACATGAAACTATAAAGATTCTTGGAGAGCGTGCAGGAGAAACACTTGAAGAAATTGGCCTGGGAGAATACTTTATGAGGAGGAACCCCTGAGCAATTGAAGCAACACCAAAAATACATTACTGGAATCTGATCAAACTAAAAACCTTCCGCAAAGCCAAGAACCCAGTACATAAAGCAAGCAGAAAGCCCTCAGAATGGGAGAGGACATTTTTAGGTTATGCTTCCGACAAAGGTTTGATAACCAGAATCCACAGAGAACTCAAACTTATTAATAAGAAAAGAACAAGTAATCCCATTTCACTGTGGGCAAGGGACTTGAACAGAAGTGTCTCTGAAGAAGACAGGCGCATGGCCTATAGACACATGAAAAATGCTCATCATCTTTGATCATTGAGAAATGAAAATAAAACCACTTTGAGATATCATCTAACTCCCATAATAGTGGCTCACCTAACAAAATCCCAAAACTACAGATGTTGGTGTGGATGTGGAGAAAAGGAGACACTTCTGCACTGCTTGTGGGAATGCAAGCTAATATGCCCTTTTGGAAAGAAGTATGGAGAATACTCAGGGATCTAAAAGTAGAACTGCCATTTGTTCCTGCAATTCCTCTACTAGGTGTATATCCAAAAGCCCAAAAATCACTTTATAACAAAGATATTTGCACCAAATTGTTCATTGCAACTCAATTCATAATAGCCAAGTCATGGAAGAAGCTCCAATGCCTATCGACTCATGCATGGATTAATAAACTGTGATATATGTATACCATAGAATATTACGCAGTCTTTAAAAAAAGATGGAGACCTCACCTCTTTTATGCTTACATAGATGGAGTTAGAACATATCCTACTTAGTAAAGTATCTCAAGAATGAAAGAAAAAATATGCAAAGTACTTAGTACTATTATGAAACCATTTTACAATCACTCACATTTTCATATGAAGAATAGATCATAAGTATGACCCAAGATGAAGGAGGCAAAGAGGAGATGGGAGGAGAGAGGGAGGTCAGATCGAGGGAAGGTGAATGGTGGGATCAGCGGTGCATAATGCAAGGGTACATGTCAGATCTATTAGTATAGAGTATAAATGTCTTAACACAATAACTAAGTAAACAAAATGAGGTATATATTAACCAGTGTGATGTAAACATGCCTAATTCTATATGAAATCAGCACATTGTACCCCATAAGTGCATTAATATATACATTATCTATGTGTTTATGGCTTAATAAAAAATAAAAATAAATTTAAAAAAAGAAATAATGAGTATAGAGTAGCTAACTAGTAAGACTTATATCATCTATACCAGATGTACAAAAATCAAAGTATGACTGTACTCCAGAAAATCATCCCAGGAGTGCAGGGAGGACTGATGTTTTCTGACATCTCCCCTCAAGAGGAACAGCCTGGTTCTTAGCTGATCACAGAAATGACCTTGAACTCCACAAAAATCAGAGAAGAAAGATACAACTAGTACATCAGCCTACATTAGATGAGCAGAGAAAGAGATTGAAACTCCCACTCTTCAACTTTTCTCCCTTTAACTATGCCTCAGGAGGAAAGAGAATCTGGTAGAAAACATTCTACCACCAAGGAGAAGCAAGTGTGTTGCCCTCTGAAGAGTGCTGTGGCATCACAGTTCACAGCAACCTTAAACTCTTGGGCTTAAGCAATTCTCTTACCTCAGCCTCCCAAGTAACTGGGTCTACAGGTGCTCACCACAATGCCTGGCTATTTTTTTGTTGCAGTTGTCATTGTTGTTTAGCTGGCCCAGGCCGGGTGGTTTGGACCCGCCAGCCTTGGTGCATGTGGCCAGCACCATAACCACCATGCTAAGGGCACCGAGTGTAGGCCTGGACTTTCGTCTATCTCTCTACCTTTGTGCATCTCTCTCTCTCTCATCTGACTGCCTTTTCTGAAGCATTAGCACAGGTGTTTCCAAAAGTGATAATGCTCTAGATTCAGATCCAGTTTGTGAGGAGAAGTAGCTTATAAAGAAAAATAGCTTTGCCATGAAGGCCATCCTACCTAATAGAGATTTATCTTGGGTTCCAGAGCATCAACCTAATACAAGAATAAAATATACCTTGTGCATATGTGTTTCTATATGTATACGCAGGGTTGACATAAAGTTCATGTGCAATTTAAATAGCAATAGCAATTTAAATTGCACATGAACTTCTGTCCATCCTGTATGTACACGTGCATATGTGTGTGTGTATGTACACACATATATTTGTGTTTTTAGTCGTTCAGGAAAGAAAGGTAACTGATTTGAAGCACTGTTCAGATGTTAGTTGTTTCTAAGTGTCTACCGTTTTCTTATTGTTGTTTATAACATACAATCATTATGTGAAATGCAGGAATTATTTGTTTGCATTAATTGGTGGATCACGTTAGGATATAGATCCAGTGGCATCTGCCTAGGCTATCTGATTGTCAAATTGTCATTCTAGCTAATGTTCTGTAAAATGTGAGGAGATGCAGAATTATTCCAAGCAGGAATTGGCCTCTATAATAGCAGGAGAAAAACCATAGCGTATCAGGTTCAAAGTAAGGCACACTGGAAATAGCAATTTAACATCCTTTGTCCTGATTGTGTAGTTTCTGTACCCAACTCCCATTATGTGAGAAGGCAGTCTTGCCTGAGTATGAACTGTGGAACTGGATCACAGCTGATAAGCTGCTAAATAATGTAACCGCTTAGCAAAGGAAGAATAAAAAAATTTCCAAGAGTTATCATTGCCTTGACAGCTTAACAAAGTCTTCTGTTTAGTGTGAAAAGGACTTTAAAAGGCAAAACTCCAGTCAGTCTAAAGGAGTGAATATTATGTATTACACACAGGCACTGAGTGCTTGGTACGTGTTTATGACAAATTCATTACATGATTATCTTATTCAATGTTCATTATAAATGCCTGTGAGGGCAATGATATTCTCATCCCTATTTTATGGGTAAGGAAACTGAGGCTTATAGAATTTAAATGTGTTGGTCATGATCACACACAAAGCGTTAAGAGGCAAATATAGGGAGCCTGCCCCAGGTATATCCCTCCCTAACTCCTTCACTATAGTATGGCTAACAGGGAAGAACTCTGGAGATACTGAAGTACTGCTAAGTACGCCATCAAGTATTGCTAAAGTATCATGAGATTCCTCTCATAGAAATGTGTAAACCCAGATTATTGCAAAGACGAAGAATGAAGACTATTTACCTACTATGTCTTTTCCTGGCCAACAGCCTGGTCACATCAAAGTCTCTGTCTCTCTTTCCCTCTTATCTTTCTGTCTCTTGTACTTGTATCACAGGCGTTTCCAATCCTCACTCTCTGACTCAAATCAGGGTCCACAGGGGATATTCTTTGTGTAGCTCAAAATTGTGACCAGATTCAAAATACAGTCTGATCAGTCCTGGCTCCCGCGGACAGTGCCCCTGGCCAACGGTGCCCAGCATGCCAGAGAAAAATTCTATGCTGCTCCCTCGTTGTGGCCCAGTGAAGCTACTATAAAATGTTCTTCTCTTATCTGCATTCCTGAACAGATGGCTTTCCTATCCCTTCAACTGTCCTGCTAAATCACAAAGACAACTCTGCTCCAAGTCCCCAGCTTTGTATAGCAGTGTCAGCGACATCTGCCGTTTGACTCTGTTTTCCCTCCCCCTGACTTTCAAACTCTGGCATTGAGCCTGAGGGGGTTGGGCTGACAATCTGACTATCACCTTACCAGGAGGAAATGAAAGTGTGCTCCCATCATGGCATGAATGAGATGCCATGAAGACATGTCCTCCCTACCCAGACCTTCGCGTGATCGAGGAGAGTTGAGTGGGCCTGGCTGTCAGCCTCCAGAATAGGCCCTTCTTTTCACTCCATCAGGCTCCACAGCCCCTGGCAGGTCCACTGGCCAACCCTGGGAATGTGACTGAATGAATAGTTGCAAAATCCAGAATCAGGGTTTCATTCCGGCATTCTACACACACTGTCAGAAACCCATCGTAAGTTAGCCTTAGGATAGCCAATATACTAAAACCGACTCAAGTAAGTACCCGTTTTTAAAATGCCTGCTCTAGCTGGGAATCAAAAAAGTTTCTCATAATGTGGGTAAGTACTTTATTTATGATTAAATTAAAGACTCACCAATTCTATATAGTTTACAATCCTTAGATTTAGGAAACCTTCTGATTTTAATGCACTACCAGAATATTATAAAAAGTTATAGCATCACCAATGTATTTGCATGCTAAGAAAGGCATAAACACTGTAGGGTTGAGGGCATTTGTGATCAAAAAAGCAGCAAGGATAAGATCCTGGTAAGATCTTCTTGGTTTAGAAAAAATCCACTAGAATAAACCTTTGTTACCAAATTAAAGTATTAATAGGCACGTCTTTGCAGGCAAGTTTGTTTGAGGAGAATATAAAATAACCTTCGTGAATCCATCCAGGCTGTCTTTTCTGACACACCAGATATGCAAAGCTCATCTGTGGGAAGAATGCACAATAAGTATAAGAAACCTAACACGTTTTGAAAAAGAACTTGAGAACCTAGCCTCTGCTTTCCAAGACTCTAAATTAAGGAAACATTGCATGACAAGAAAAGATCTCAATACATTCTGAAATAAAAAGGTAAGTTTAAAAAAAAGAAAACTTTACACAACAGACTATGTTGCCCTCTTTGAGGTCCACTACAATTTGAGTCCGCTCTCAAATGATCTCTTGATGCCAGTGTCATGTCTTGATCTACTGATCCAGACGTGTCCCTAGGTTCAAACATGCATCTTACAACGAGATGTGAACACAGGAAGTTCCTTCCCATAGCAGCCATTTGTGAAGAGCCCACTTTGTTACTAGAAAGTCTCTTAGAGGGTCATTCAGTAAGACGTCATACCTTCTTTGAAGACAACCACAGTGATAATTGCGATTAGAGGATATTGGACCTCTACACCTTTCTGTCTTGGTGAATTGTCTCAGTGACCCAAAGAGGTAGGCATGTTCATCATAATTTTCCAGATAAAGAAATCGAGGCTGAGAGAAATTAGTCTACCTGTCCATAGTCAGAGAAGTAAATGACAAAGCTGAGATTTGAACCTAAATCTTCCTGATTTTAAAACTCATACTTTTACAGAGTTTGAGATCTTGGAGATGTGGTGTTTCCAGAACACAAATCCTAAAAACCCATTCAAGTGAATCAGACCATCATCATTGTGGAGTGATGACTGAAAACTTTGGAAATGAAGAGATCAGAAAATGATGGTGGCAGAAGATAAGGAAGTAACTGATGAGAATCTGCAGAATAAAGGGGAAAGTTGTCATGGAAGTCAGCTGATGTAGGTCAAGTACTTTTTGCAAACACAGGGCTGTAGTCTGTGTGAGAGAGGATGGCGTATACACTCAAAACCAACAAAGGCAGGCGGGGTTAGCAGAGGGTTTGAGAAGTGAATAGTGAAATTTGAAAGGACAATTATTTTTCTTGATGTCAAGGTAATAATTTCCTAAAGAGTTACAGATTTCATACGATATTACATTTAATCAATGCCTTTTTATTCTGAATTAAATGACCTCAGAGGTTATATCACACTGAATTTCTGCCATTAAAAAGCCAGAATCTATATTACTTTATAAATTTAGATCTAAAAGCATGCAATTAGAGAAGAGGATAGTGTAAATTCCCATCAGTGGCTTGGAAATTAACCTAGTAATTTCTTTTTAATTTTATATTAAAATAATGTTGTGATGGTGTACTGAGACCAGGGTAGGTTCACTGTCTTCTTCCACATCCATTGTCTTCATTCTCCACTAGAAATAGAATCCAGTTTTATTTAGGTGAGTGATAATTGCTGAAAGACTACATTTTACAGCTCTTCTGATGAAAAAGCCTCACTCCATTAAAATGAGATGTAAGCAGAAGACTTGTGTGAAACTTCTGAGAAAGTAGAGTTCTCTTCTGCCTCTGAGAACCCCAAAGATGTCAGAGTAGCAAGATAAAAGGTGATGAGAGCCCTCATAATCCAGAGCCATCAACAACAAGGCTGCCTACCCTTACACTTCTCTAGGAGTAAGACGTGAGCGTTAATCTATTACTTCGCATTTTCCCATTTTATATGACGAGATCTGATCCCAACCAATACAGGACTAATTACAATGAATCACCCTTGTCTTGGGATGTTGTTCAATGCTAGATAATACTAAATTAAAATTGAAGTAAATAATGATAGATGGTTCAAGTAATTTAAAATTTACACCTGGAGTTTGTAGTTAAGTCTGTCCATTGTATGGTATATAAATATTATTTGAAAGCTGATTTAGGAGAAAGGAGTCAGAGTAAGATGGCAATAGATAAAAATTGCCTTGCATTTTCCCCACATTTCTAGTATTTCACACACAGAGCATAAGGAACTAAGACAACAACAAAGTTGTTCAACCATTTCTATACATAATTAATGTTCTATTATAAAAAGGGAAATGCTCAAATGCAGCAGAAATGCAAGAATTCATTTTTATCTTCCATTTGTACTGACATATATATGCTTTTCTATCATACCATAAAAGTAATAATATGATAATTAAGTATCAATCTTATGATAATCAGGTAAACACAATATTAGCAATGAGGAAAACTACAAATTGTGGAAAGGTTGTGAAAATGCTTGCTAAGAACTCATCCCAAATTTTTTCTATAATCTGGCTTTCTTACCTACCTGGACAACTCCAAACCAAAAGAAGACATTGGAAAATTGACCACAGAACACAGTGCTCCGGAAGGGAGGAAGGAAAGAAAGAAAGGGCCATGGGACAGTGTTTACTGGGACACTATGTATGGTCTAAAAATCATTCTTGCTAACCAAAAAAAAGATTCTAAAAATTATTAGTGAGAGATAAAAGGTAAATAATCAAGCCCAGTGTCTCTCAAGAAGTGGAGAAAGTAGTCCAAATAGCAATGTTCTTGGCTTCAAAAAGAATAGATCCATTTAAGGTGTCAGGCTAATGAGAATGTGTCACCTGCAATGCTTATTTTATTTTGTTTTGTGCTTTATTATTGAGTAATTTAACCCCATAACCTTAATCATCACTTATTTACACATGAACACATGAATCCCAAATGTCTATCTACTGAGTGCACTTCTGCCCCAAATTCTAGACCAGAATACTGTTACCCTTACACGAGGTCAAACAGGCATCAGTAATCCAAAGATATTAAACATGATAAATAATTGCCTGTCTTCTTCAGCTGCTCCTAACTCACAAGCTCTCTACCTTGGCAGCAATACCACCATGTTTACTATCTCTTTTACCTCTTTGCTCTCTCTTTCTCTCCTTCTCTCTCTCTCCCTGTCTCTCCCACCCCTCCGTTACCACATGGATTTATTTCTGGAAAATCCCTTGCATTTATCTCCTTCCTATTGTCTTTGCTGATGATCTAAATTAGCCGCCCCCAGCTCCATCTCATGCTGACCATGGACAGCCTCATAAGCAATCTTCCCTTCTCATCTCTCTCACCTTCAAATGAAGATGATTTATTTTCAAAAACCCAGATACAACCATATGTGTAACCACTCCTTAAAAGCCTTCAGGGACAATCTGTCCCGACCACCTCTATATTCACCTCCTGTCATTTATTTCCTATAACGTTGCACTGCAGCAACACAAAGCAATCCACATTTTTATCATCCAGATACACACTTGGAGCCATGGGGATTTCCTAGGTGCTCTTTTTCTCTGCATAACATGCTGTTTTCTACTTCGCTTCTCTGCTTGTTCATGTTACCTGCAGGTGTACCTCTATGGCACCTTCCATGGCCATCCTGTCAGAATGAATTCTCTCTCTCTCTCCTGTGCTCATAAAGCATTTGGAACACACCTCTATTAAAGCATTATCTCAGCTGGACATGGTGGCACATTCCTGTAGTCTTGTCTAAACTGGAGGCTGAGGTAGGAGGATTGCATAAGCCCAGGAGTTGAAGGCTGCAGTGAGCTATGATTGTGCCACTGTGCTCCCTCATAGAGGAAAAAATATCCTCTATGATGCTTAATATTTTCCTTCTCATTTTACCATTAGTCTGTGAGTTCTTCGAGAGACTGTATCTTATCTGTTTTTATATATTCGTTATATAAAAACCTGCCTTGAACATACCAGGTGCCAGATTTTTTTCAGAATGGGAATAAAATGTAGTCATGTTACCCACATAAAGTTTTATTTTTGTTTTATGCATTTTTTTCTCCTCCTTGAAAAAAATTATACATTGCTTTAGTTTTACTATCAAAAGGTAATGCCTTGAAATGAAGAGGAAATGGCACTGGGAAGATATCAGTACTGCTATTGGGCACCACACAGCACGTTATAAGAGCATCATACTGTTTAATAATCACTCTAATTATTTATTAAAATTTAACTTTTTCCAGTTAATTAAACTTGCATTTGGTAAAGCGATCCAATTTTGGCAGATAGTAGCGTTTTACCTTATATGCGTTGTTGGAGGCTGACTGGGTACCATTTGGATAGTGGTAGAGGTTTTCACATTTCTCTCCTTACTTACAGGACAACATTACTAATTTAATATAATAAGGCTCTCCCCGAAGAGCAATAAGACTTAATCTATTGTATCTAAAGAAGCAAATCTTAAATAATTTAGAGAATTATTTTTTCTTTACAGATCCACATACTTATCAATTGCAAGTTCCCTTTTTATTGAAAGAGTCTATAGCAAAATTTTTGGTCTTTCTAAATAATTTATCTTCCTGTGAGTAAATGATCTGGATTTGTTTCTATGAAATAACTAGAGAGCTTTTATTTCAAACATTTTCATCTCCAAAATGTACCAGTTCACACACAGTAGGTTTCTTTTCTAGGAGACATTGACCTTCCTCTGTTTTTGGACATAGGTGCTATTTTTGGCATAGGCAAGCATAGGCAGACACATTTTACAGATGCGCAGTCTCTGGAACTGCTGATATGATTCTGGAGGTTCAATCCCAAAAATATCACACTCCAATAGCAGTCAGCCTGCTCACTGCACCATCTTGTAAGGAGCTTCCTCTGGACATCCAAACTGGAATGGCACTGAAATTGGACCAAAACTTTTTTTTGAAGGGAGCCATAATTTGATCTTTTAAAAACCTTTTTTCATTTAATTATACAATATTGTAAACATGACAAAGAAAGACAGAAAATAGCATTGTGTAGACCCATCATCTACATGTGACAGGTGCCAATATTTTGTCAGGATTTAACACAGGTTTTTTTTTTTCTAGGCAAAAAATGTATTGCTATATTTTAGGTCTTCTTCCCATCCTTTCTCCCTCTCTTTTATGTAACTGCTAACACAAAAAAATAGTATTATATCTTATTTGTGGATTCATCCAAATATAATGCAAATTTATGAAGACCTTCTTTTATCTAAGAATTTAAAATCTAGATTCTAGAGCAGGACTTGGCAAACTTACTGAAGTAAAAGGTGAGACGGCAAATATTTGAGGTCTCTGCTGCAGCTCCTCAATTCTCCTTTCTAAGTGGGAGAGCAAGCACGGACAACGCACAGACGAAGGAGTGGGGCCGTGGTCCCCATAACTTTAGTTATGAAACACTGGCTGGCTTGATAGGCCTCATGGGCAAATCTGCCGATCCTTGAACTACTCAGTTTAGATTCAACTGTTTAATTCTACTAAAGAGTGACCTGAGACACAGATACATATATAGAATAAGCTATAAATAATATTCATTGCCGTTCTTGTAACAACTTCTCTGCAACGGATCAAATTGTGCCCAGCGTCCATTGTCCCCCTCTTTCATAATGATATAATTTTAAAAGTCTGCATTCAGATTTTCCCACACTCTTTTGCAGGCAAGTGCAGCCATATGAATAAGTTGTACCCAATAAACTGTAACTGTAAAAATCACATGGCAATTTCTGGGAAGTTTCCTTAAAAGAAAGCTACCGTAGAGACTTTAATGCTTTTCCCTTTGCTTTCTGCATTCTGCTGCTTAAAATATTGTTTCAGTTACTGGAGCTCTAATTTAGCTCCTGCAAACATGGACCTTACCTCCAGAACAGAGGAGTAGGAAGCTAGAAGGAACCCAGGGCTGGGGACTCAGCAGAGACAAGCCCTCTTAGTCACACTCTCTCTCAAATGCTCATCTCCATGTACATGTAGCCTTTTTAAAGCAGAAATACACTTCATATTATTAAACCACTGTTATCTGGAGTTCTGTAACCTGCACTCATACCTAATTCATACAAATTGCAACGTCCAGGCCTCGCTCTGTAAGCAAGAGCAAAACCCTCAGGTCTACCCAACATCAATCTTCTGATCTAAGCAAGTCTCCTCCCTCCCCATCCAGATTCTGCATTGCTCACTCCATTCACCATAGAAACTTTGGGGGGCTTAGCCATTATTTACATTAGAAGTTTATACAAAACAAAAAGAAATATCAATCTGCCATCTAACACTCCTCAAAGCACAGATTTAAAATGCTATATGGAGACGTTCTTCCTGTATTTTTCTAAATCTGTTGAAAATCTCAACATATTTTGTTCTACATGCTGGTGCCTATTACCCTGGAGAATGGACTCTTTTTAGCTGCATTGCCAAATGTTTTCTCCACACAGGTGCCGCTGCAATGGCAGGTGCAGTCATTATTTGTGCTGCTATAGCTGTAGCTGGAAAAAAATGGCTCCAGATCGGCCAAAATCTGAAAAGAGTTATTCTGATGCACGGAAACCACGTAGTCTATGCTTTTTTGAGTTTCTAGCTATATACGCCCTTAAGCAAAAAACCCTGGGTTTAGAGTAATTCATTTCACATCTGTCTTTATGTAAAGCACTTTTATTCATCAGATTCTAGATGATGACTGGAAGAAGTACGTTGTAAAGAGAATAACAGTCTCAATTTCAAAGTAATTTGAAATAAAGGAAAGATAAGCAGATACAATTAACATTTCTAACATGAAAAAACTACCAGGGAGAAATGAACCTGAATGTTAACGTTGCTTATCTCTGACTGGTAAAGTTATAGGAGATTTATTTCTTCCTTTTTATTTTTCTAAATATTCTATAAGCAAACATTTATTATTTTTGAAAACAGGAGAAGAATATGACGCAAGATCCTGAAATATGTATTAAATAAAGAAAACACATATGAAGATGAAAAATATTAGAAAAATCAATATAGCAGTATAGAAATTAAGAGCAGGTAATAGATCAACAGTTCATATTTATCTATTTTAAAGGTAGTCAACAAAGGCACAGCCACCCCTTTGGAGCAAATGATTCAGTGGTCCATTGTTGTTTGGTTGGTTTTGGAACATTTGTGTAATAACCTCCAGTCATGTCCTCTCTGAACCTTGAGCCTCAGTTTCATCCTCTGTAAACTTGTACCCATCCCACAGAGCTGCTGAGAAGACTGAAAACTGATGGGGAAGCACCTGGCTGTCAATTTCTAGCAGATGAGTAAGCAGTTTGTATCATTGTGTTACAGACGTGCATCCCATTCACAAAATGCTCCCTGAGTGCACAGGGAGCATCGACATCATGTGGGAGGCAGAGACGAACGAGAAACCTGCCTCACATCTAAGGACATCACAGCTGAGTCGGGTGGTGGAGGACACAAACTCACGTAGTCACAATGGATCCTCAAAAGGGAAGAACAAAATACAATATTCAGAGGCAAGTTAAGAAAGCTTTGATAAGGTGGAGCATTCTGGTGCAAATACGTAAAGAAACACTCTGGTAAAGAAAGGGAAACTCCTGACTCCAGAGTTGGCTGTGCCACCAACCATGAGATCCAGGGCAGGGTTACAAACCTCTGAGTTTCAGATTTATCATGTATCCAAGCAGATACATGTCCCTGTCTAATCCTTCAAGCAGAACGATTTTTCCTGTGTCTAAGGTAGTTTCTGCTATTATAACAAATAGTGATATAATACCTCATGTAAGAACTGATCTGATTTCCTCATAGCTACAGATACAGATATTGTGTGCATGTGTTCACACGTGTACAGCATATAGTAGAAAAGCGTATGTTTATTTTAATCTTCATATCAACATATGATACAAATACAATTATTATCATTCCCATTTCTCAGCTAAGGAATTGAGGCACATATAAAGTAAGTTTTCTAAAGTCACGTAAGTAGAATTTGAACACAGGCAGTCAGTACCATTTAAATGAAACCTTAAAAGGCTTTTAGAAATGTATTTCAATAATGTTATATGTATATAGCTTATGTAGAAAGAATATACATATAGCATGTATATGTGTGTGTGTGTAGTGAGAGAGGCATGGATGCAGGCATGTAAGAAAGCTTTAAAGGGGTATCACATGACCCTGGAAAGTATAAACTGTAAGTGCACGAATTAGAATCCCTATTCATTTTTGTGACAGTGATAAAATTACTTAAATACTCTCTAACTTTTAATCATCAGTAAAGTAAGGATAATAACATGTCCTTGAAGGACTGAATAGAAAATCAAATACAATAGTGTATGTAAAATACCAAACATGGTGTCTGGCACGTGCTCGATACCTAATAATGGAAGCTATTACTAACAATGAGTAAACAGCCTAGTTTGCCAAAACACAAGTCAGGAGAAGGTGAGAAATGAACACTAACTGACTACAAATGTAGCGAGAGTGCAACTTGGGAAGGTCTTGAATCCCCGGGCAGAAAGTTTGGATTTTTTCAGTGTCAATGAAAGTTTTCAAGGAGGGAATTTGACATGGCTTGTTTGAACTTCCTGGGTACTTGGGGGGCAGGAGTACAATGGTTCTGTGGAAGGATCATGGGCTGAAATATAAACATATATGGAGAATAATCCACATTCATTTGCAAGGACACTTTCTCTGACCTCTCAGTTTATGGGATTGCTGAAATTTCTGATCAAAATGATATTACTAAATTCTGCAATTTAATAATTTCTAAAAGGCTTAAAGTATAGAAAGAAATTTTAAAATAGAAAATGATTGAACTGCCTTTATTTGTTTTGTTTATCATCCAATGTTAAATGTCAAATCTACAACTTCTCATTTTGAGCAGATGAGGCTGTATCCTGAAATTCAGAAAAAAGACAGAAGGCAAGAAAGCATAAACTGAGTTTCTAAAAAGCCTGAATTCAATCTTGGATGCTTATGAGTTAAGAATGAAAGTGACTCAGACAATTTAACCAGTAAATAATCACTATTTAGTAAATACGAGCTATGTGCTCTCCGCTATCATCACCCTACCGGCGCCAACTCTAGCACAGCCACACAACCACCACCACCACCATCGCACTAGCAATAGCCACCATCATCACCACCACTTCCATCACCACTGCTGCCACTGCCACATTATCTTCACCTCAACATCCTTCTTAGTGCACGGGAAGATTAGCTAGCTTCTTTATTTTATTGTTGTCCATAAAATCAAACGCTTCATACATACATTCTTTCCCAACTTACACCAACATGATAGGTATGCCCCTCTCTAAAATCCCCCCTCCCAAGACATTTGCCCTCAATATTTCCACTACAGATATTTGATGAGATATTTTTGAAATCAAGAAAATCAGAATTAGTCCCATTTCCATGCAGTAATATATTTTATAGACTAAAGCATATGTTTAAATTTGAAAAGAGAAAAGCTTAGAAGGTGATATGCTTATTTAAGGAGAATGATTTCTAACATTTGCTGCATCAAAGATGATCCACAAACCAGCATCACGAGCATGAGAGCTGGTTAGAAATGCAGAATCTTGGGACCCACTCCTGAGATAAATCAAAATCTTTATGTTAATAATATCCCTAGGTCATTTGTGGCATGTTAAAATTTGGGGAGCATTGCTCTAAATCCCTTAACCAAATCTATCATTCTGCATATAATAGTGGGAGATGAGGGATGATCTGGGTTTGCCCAATTTTATGAAGTCTCAGCTTAGACTCATGAGAAACATGAAAACATTTTCTTCGAAATAATATTTTAGTCGAGAGAGGCTTTCCAAAAGCTGGGAGTCTAACTGGCTTATCACCGAGTGATGAAAATGAAAACATGTATTTTTGAGAAAGGAGAAGGCAGGCTGCATAAAGTAAGAGAAATTCTGAATATCTGGGGAAAGAGTGCCAGAAAAGGGTTAAACAACAAGATCCAATATGAAGAGATATTTGAAAGAAACAATGACAGAGAGAAAACATTCTTTAAATAGAACCGGAATAAAGAGGACATGGGAAAATGCTGCCCCCCTTTGAAGTAAAGAAGAGAAAGCTGGTAAAAGCTGACGCTAAAGTGGCAGAGGCAGTTAATGAGGTTCTGAAGATGCGCTTTTCACTCCCTGCCCCTCAATGCAGAGGAAAATCTGTAATGAATTGAATACTCTGTAATCAATTTGTAAGAACCGCAGTCTTGGTGCCTAGGATAGTTTAGGAATTGCCCGGGGATGAAATACCTGATCTCTCTTGGTCCTTCCCTCTGCTCCAATCCTCCCTTTACTTCCGGTCAATTATTTCTCTTTATTCTGATTCCTTTCTCTTTTCAGATTCTACCTTTGAACCATTTGTCTGCCCTCATCATCACTTCCCTGTCTCAGGAACAGACACAATTAAAATTAATTTCTGAAGCATTTATAGGAGCTTGCCTTGGGCCTATTCTTCTGTCATTTGGAATCATAGGATTTTAGAAAATTAGGGAAGCCTGTAAGTAACACAGGGGCTCTTCTCACCCTGCTCCCTTATAAACTTCACGTCTCTACTCCGGCCCTCTTTTTTCTCCCACCAGCCAGGTTGGTGCTGACGGATTGCACATTCCATCGATTGCAATCTACCACATTTTCGATTTTAACAATTGGATTAATTGTTGCTCTCTCTGTTTTTACTTTACCTTAAAAATGTTATTTCTCAGTACTCTGCACTGATGTAATTCTATTTTCCACCTTTTAAATGCCCTGGCCATGCAAATTATCACTGAAATAACATTTTGGTTTAAATTATGGAGTGGAAAGAATCTATGGAAATGTTTAAATACAATATCCAAAAAAAAAAAAAAAGAGCACTGTGGACAATACATTCTCCTATTACATGATTTCATTCACATTTATTTACCCTGTAATTTAAAATGTCACCTCTTATTTTATACTAAAAAGGGAAAAGTCTATTCCTCAGGCATATACGGCTGCGTTTCCAATGCTCACCCACTCACACCAGAAACTGTTAGTACCAGTGTATTAGATTTCAGAGAGAGATGATAACTAGTAAAAACAAATCTCTTCCTGGGCAGAATCAATCCCCTCTCTTATGAATTCGAGGGCACTGGAAAATACTTCTGCTATTGATGTTTGGATTATTGTTATTAATTGTTTAAATGGTTTGTCTTCTCCATTAGCCTATGTTCTGCTATCCACATGACGAAATGTTTGTTTGGTTTGTGATTGGTGGGATCATAAATTATTTGTTTAAAAGAGTTTTGTTCAGTTGTCATTCAAAAATAATGTATGTGAATATGTGTAGAATTGCCTAGTAAAATAATCATATACCTCTCTGTTTATAAATGGGCTTATATCTGTGCTGAGTAATTACCGAACAAAGGTTAATCAAATGTGGTACATTTATTAGACTGCCAGTGTTAAAATCTTGACTATTTTGACAAATTGTTTAACCCATTAAGCATCAGTCCTTACATGTATACAACGAGGATAATAATTGTGCTTACTTCAGAGTCAAAATGAGATGATGCATTAAAATGCTTAATAAAATGGCTAGCACATAGTAGATTTTTGCTAAGCCCAAATAAGACTATTGATTTTTAATCAGAAAACTAAGAATTGTAGATATTAAAGACAAGTTATGTTTAGCTTTAGTTCAGGGGAAAACATATCTATTCCTTTGCATTTTAGTACTGTGCTAACGTATCTTGAGACAATCTGAGCCTAAAGGTTAGGGGCATGTGATGGTTCCCTCCTAATTTAGCTTCATATGGACCAGTCTCAGATGTACATAACAATTAAAATGACTTTCCCACACCTCCCATTTCTCAGAATGCTGAGCACAGACTGAACATGACTGAATTGCCGAAAGCCTTTGCAATGACACTTACGCACGCGCGCACACACATCACACAAATTCTAGACTTCTAAACCAAATGGTATTTATTTTTATGTACTGAGGGTGAAGCAGCACTGTAAGAGAATTTTACTGGGGAGCTCCTATGGTTGGCTCCTTCTCATCCCTGTCTCAGCTCAAAGAGAGCCTTCTCTGACCCCTCTCAGGCAGCGTTATCCAATGCCTGCCTCCCAGTCCTCCGAAAATTATCTTTATAAAAGAGTCTGAATCTGAAATTAACTATTTCTTCTTCTGTTTATCTGTCTCCCTTCTCCCATGAAAATGTAATCCTTTTTGGACTTAACTTTCCATTATTTGTCAAATGAATTAGTGAATGAATCTATGCCTACATTCGCATCTGCAATTTTTCTCTTGGTTCCTGGTTTCTTTCTAGAATCTCTTTAAAAGATAGGAAATAACTGGATATTTCCCAACTTCAGAGATGGTACAATTAGTTTCCACTGCTATTTAATGGTATATTCCCCCACCATCCCCTCCTACTCTGAGTTATTTATTCATTAAGTTAACAGTTAACCCAAGTAAAGTTTATGTAAGTACAATCTGGAAAGACACTTCCTAGTTCAAGTGGAATTTGTTTTCTCCCTGCCGGGAGACACGTTCTCTAAAGAAAACACAACTGTGTTATACCCTTTGAAAGATGAAGAGAGGGAAAGACTTAACAAGTAAAACAGCTTCTACTTTTATAAAAGAGGCAGAAAATCAAAGCAAGAGACTTCCCTGAACAGAACATGATCTATCAGGTCAAAGTTCAAATTGTTTCAAAGGGAAAACATTTATTTTTCACCAAGGTGAATTATTTTTCTCCTTGTCATGGTAAGGTCTGTAAATCTATGAAGGGTAATTACATAAAAAAAATAATTACCAGCTGTTGTTTATTTGGAAGGAGACTACAAAAGGAAGAAACAAATATTCTCAAATAGATTATGGGCTTGTTGGGGGCAGAGGCTGGATATTATACTTTCTGAGTCCCCCATGGGCGGCTGGGCCGGTGTGTTGTGATATTAGGCAATATTAAATATGCACAGAATTGCCAGCACGGAAGCATGAGGGGTCAAGCTCTATTTCAACTGATTGATTGGGAGTTACTGAAGCTAGGAATTGGGTTCCTGAGAAAGGCTAGAACTTGTTTCTCTAAATTTCTGTTAAAATCAAAACAAATCCTAATCTATTTATTCTGACAAATAACATTTTTCCGAGTCAGAAAAATAACTTTCTTCAGTCTCTATAAAGTATGCCCTTCTCTTACATTACCACACCTAACAAGAATAGCTTTTAATAAATGACAATCTCCCCTTCACTCACTGTAATTCAAAAAATTGGGGGATTTTATGAAAAAGTCATTGAATTCTAGAACCATAAAGGTCAAGAAAGTAGTATGTTCCAAATCCTGATTTTGTGGATGAATAGACTTTGCTCTGCAAAGACAGAGGAGAGGTCACATGACCTTTTGACAATTAGTGGCCGGACTTCACATCCCCAGCACTGAGGACAGTTTCAGGATTGAAGTGGAGTTTGCAGATAAAGGCTGCTCTGCGGTAGTCAAAATTCAATGATCTACGGTGCATCTTAGCAGGGTACTGGGGAAACTTATTAAATGTAGAGTATCAATGTCTTTATATAGTGATCAAGAAAATGCCATGAAGGTTATTTGTAACAGTACGATCAAAACATTTCTGAATGTATATGAATTGTGCCCTATGATTGCACCAATGTACAGAATTATGATTCAATAAAATTATAAAAAAAAAAATTCAATGATCTACTGCAGAATACTTCTCCCTAAAGTAGTAGCTGCCCAAAAGGGAAATTTTATAAAGAGGAAAAGGAACCAGAGAAGGAAAGGAGCAAAGACTCATAAAGACAGAGAATTTTGCCATAAGCAATCAATAAAAATATGAGAAGTGGGTGATTATCACATTTTATTTTAGATGATTATTTCCTTAATGCCTCCTTGATGAACTGATCTCATTTGAAGGTTTGTTTAAAAATATAAGGTGTTCTATTTGAAGAGTGGCTTACTCTAAGTACTTTAAGATACTTTTGATTGCGATCCACAGAAAGAAATATATTTTATTTTGCAACTCAGTACCCCCACACACATATAAATAAAAATGAAACACAAGTTTCAAGAAACCATACTCACAGTTGTCAAATGTGCAGAATTCCATTTTCTATTCTATTCCACTTCATTTTAAAAGCATTGCTATGTCCACTAAATTGGTTCTAGGACCCAGTAAGGGACTTGAGAACATATCCAAAACAATGCCAGTTTTTCTTATCAGACCATCCCCATGTTTACCTCCACCCACCAAAGACCTACAATGCTGTGTCCTTGAAGAAAATATTTGGATAGTTTTAAGAGAGCACTATAGTTAAATCTCTGTATAATCCATGTGCTCCCAACAGGTGCGCAACGATGTCTGTTACTAACGAAGCCAATTAATCCCCCTTGAGGGACCACGGAGCCTTGAGACCACTTTTGCTGTGTCACCTTCCCTGAAATGTGCCTCCACGGAACTTTCCTCCTTCCCTCCAAAATGGTCTCTCATACAATTAACGTTGTTTATGTTTAGACTATACACACTTTAAGGCTTTATAAGTTTAGGACTTTTAAGACTTTGTAATGCGTCTATGCTGTCTTAGGATTTGTTTTGTTTAAAGTTATGGCTAAGGGCTGTGTCCTGCATGTCTTCAGCAGCTTTACAGAAGCAAGCCCATTCTGCTCCTAGAATACTGGTTGTGAATATCAATCGGGTTGGATGCCCCAGGATGAACCTCCAGCAGAAAACTCCCTGTGCCTGCTCTATCTCACAATGCTCAGGGCAGTGCACCCTCCACTCTGCAATAATTTCCCGGATTCATTGTTATGTTAGTGGATTGGGCTACAACAAGGGAATTTCTCAGGGTTTGGCTCCCTAGCAGTTGACCATGGGACACACTCAAACAATCTTAATAATTCTCTGCTTTTGCACCAAAATGACCTTCGATTAAGGTTCTGAAAAAGAATTATTGAAGGGGGACATGGTCAGGTGTTGACTGGTCAGCAGCAATTGGGAAGCAGAGAGCTGTTGAGCCCAGACATCAAAGCACAGAGTGACATTTGGGATCTACATCCAAAATTCAGAGGGTTTCTTGTACAGGTTGTGTGTTCCTTTGCAATCCCCCTTCTCTCCCACTGCCCAGTCTCTTTTCCTGGTCACACTTCTTACTGCCAACATCATCCCACTGACCCCAGGAATGAAGGGACTGTATAGAATCTTGCCCTGCAGAGGGGCGGTGCCTTGGGGTTTGAACGCATAGTGAGTCACACAGCCCTCGGGATCACCAGACTGGAGGTGACAGGGAGGAGGGCAGTCTATAGAGGAGGGAGCCTGGAAAGACAATCCCCCCCCAGAGAACGTTTTGGGGGAGAGCTGATCTGCCCAGTACTCTGTGCTCCCTTGAATCTCCTGAAATCCCCCAGTCACACAAATTAGGTCCCTGGAGTCCCCCTGGAGTGTGAAATGAGGGCTCAAAATAAAACAGGCACACACAGCTAGAGTCACTGACCTGTCCAGGGAAGGGCCCCAAGGATGACTGGGAAAGGGGCTGCAGCCCCACTCACAGGACCCTCTATCTCTGTCTCCCGGCGCTGTCTCCTGGTGTTCAAGACAACCCAGGACTGCCCGGGAAGTGCTGCGGTTGTGGGCTGCCTTTCTTCCCGTCCTGTTACGCTGCGGCTGCTGTTATTGTTGTTGTTGTTATTTCTTTTGCCAATACAGTGTTTAGTAACCTCGACGGTGCGCAGCCACCTTGCGGTCCCTGGACGCACCTGATGCTTTCTCAACCCCACCCCCCTTGAACAGAGTTCGGAAAAAGTGTTGGCTGCTGCCTCGATGCGCCCAGCTGGGGGCCAAAGGAGGTTGAGGGTGACCTGTCCTTGGAACCAGCTGGTCTCCCTTCCTGGGCGCGCCGGCCAGCCCCTGCTGGAATTGGATTGTCCCGGGCGCCTGGTGGCACTGGGGCCTCTACCGGGAAAGAGGAGGAGTCTCAGGTGTCCGGCACCTCAGACCTTGGTCTTCTCTAGTCGCGCTCGCTGTTTTCATTCACCCTAAAACACTGTGCCCACCAGCAGCCGCCGACATGTAAAGCACTGTCACCCCAAATCCAATTTGTACCTGCAGCCGCCCAACTCCGGACGCTGTCCCAGCGCTCGGCAGACCTGCGAGGCCCCTTCTCTCCTGCCTCTCGGCTCCCTTTTCTGCCTCTCTCAGCACCCCAGCTCGAAGCCAGCCGATTTCCTAAGACCCCTCCCCACTTCCACTACCTCGCCCACTCCCGACCCTCCCTCAGACTCCCTGGTGCTGTCCCCGAGCGGCCACTGCAGGACACGCTGTCTCTGGGGCAGGGTCTTTTGAAACTCACCTCCCTCCGGAATTTGCATCCTCGGGGGAGGGGACAGGGCTCCCAGAAAGCTGTCTCCAAGGACAGGTTACCAATCTCCCAGCCCAGACTGTCGCCCCCACCCCCTTGAATGTCTACCTAGGGACCCTCGCCCGCTTCCCGTGTTTACGCGGCGCTTTAGTGTCCGGGACTCAGGGTGAGCCCCCCGCCCCCGACCGGAGCGAGGCCGCAGCCGCGAGCGCAGCCCCACTCGCGGGCCGGGGCGAGGGGGGCTGCTCAGAGGCGCACGGAGCCCTCCCGCTCGCCCCTCCCTCTCCGGGGACTGGAGTGGGCTGGCGGGGGCGGTAGGGGACAGGAGGGGGGGTTGGCGCCCGTCGGTTCCGCCGCCGCCTCCCTGCGCCTGTGGGAGCGGGCGGGGCTGGGGCGGGCGCGCGGGCGAGGATTAGGCATAAGTAGGAGAAGTTTGCGCACAGCTTCACAGCCGGGCGAGCGGAGCAAGTCTCCGGGAAGGTGAGCCTCCCGACTTCGGGGAGGTACCGAGCCAGCCCGGGGGAAGAGCAGGTGCCTGGTAGCCTGTAAGGCACCTGGGCTGGGTCCCCATCATCACTTAAGGCAGAATTAAAGTGTCGGGAAAGCAGGTAGGGGGCTAGGACAGGGAGGACTGGATTCTAACGCAGTTTGCTCTCCCGTCAAACTAGGAAAGCCAGCCCCCCGGACGCCGGTGGGCAGCTCCCGCGGCTCGGACCTGCCCGGGTTGCGGAGGTGCGCCCCGCACCTCGCCCTGAGGCTGACGGCTCCTGCCCGGGAGATGAGCGCTGCCCCTTGACTTCGGAGCCCCTGGAGCCACCCTCTGAGGACGCCTTTCGCCTCTCCTGAGCTGTGCCCAGCCGCCCTGGAGACAAGTCCAGGTAAGGAGGTCTGGGGATGTGCGGAACTTAAAGATTTGGGGTGTCCGAGGGACACCTTGCTTTTTTATTGCAAAACTGCTTTTTGATTGTGGGGTTGTGGTTCTCCAGTAGGGTCAGTTTAGTGTCACTTCACTTTACCTTTGATTAAAATAAAACCAAAACATACTACATGGGAGTCCAGAGAAGGGGGCTGTGACAGTTTCGGTGTTACAGAATACTCTAATTTCTTGTTTTACTTTTCCTGTGTTCTTACTACCAATTTTCCTTTCAAAATGTAATTCTCCAACTTATTGGGTATGAACATCGTGAGGCTTAAAGTTGTGGATTTTTTTCTCAAAAAAGATGTTTATTGACTAACAGATAATATCGGCATCTATGAAACGTGTCATGGTTTTCTGGGTATTGGAAATGAGCATGGTGGTAAATGGAATTGCTTGTTAAGTCATGTTTTACGGAGAATTATTTTCCAACAATCATTTATGCATAGCAGCCATTCTTCACACCTATTAGGAAAAATATGTTGTGTGCATAGTTTCCAAAAGAGGACTCTTTTTCATGATGCTCTCCCCAAGCCTGGGTGAAAGATATCAAGAAGAGGTCTAATAAATTGATTCCTCTTCTCCAATCACTCATTTTCCCTGAGGTCCAAAAAAATCTGATTAAAGTCAAAACTCAACTATCCGACTCGACTATTATCCTATCACAGCTGCTTTTTTTAGCAAAACTACCTAAGAAAAGTTTTATTTAAAAGCTTTAACCTACTATGTGATCTATGCAAGACGAGAAGATATGATTCCCTTTGCTTATCTTAAGAAGACTCTGACCATTTCCTGGCTGTGATTAACCTGAACCGAGTCTTCTATTCAAGGCTATTGATTGAAATTATTAGGTGATTAAAAATGAAATGTTCAAAATAAACCAAAGTGTGACCATGTCATTCTTGCATCTGATCTTCAAAGTAGCAGAGTGTCAAAGTCTGAGTGTGCTTTAAGTGTTAATAGAAAACAAGTATTTTATATATCGGACCAGCTGGCTTACCATTAAGGATAAAGTAGGAATGCTTTTAATGTTGTGAGGCTTACAAAGCCTAATTTGTAATAGCATATTTCCTCTCTACTGTAAGTTCGGTAAAGACTCAGCTTTAAAAAGTTGAGATTGCCGGTATGAGAGGAATTAAAATGATTAGAATTGCAAAGCTCTTAATTTTAAGTCTGTATTCTCAGTGGATACTCATTTCTACTCAGTATTTCTGACATAGCTCAGTGTCCATTGGTCGGGATTTGTTTTGGTTCAATGCCTCTACCCCACAGTTCATTTTAGGAAGTATAGCAAGAACAAGAATAATGTTTAGTCATATTTTAAAATGTTCTGAGATTGTTTATTGACTACACCAACATACTAAGTATAGTAAACATGAAATCTTCATTATACCTGATTCACAAACGAACATAAATAATCTCGGAGTTGTATTGTTCCATGATGCTCAAAACTGGAAAAATGTAGCCAGTATAAACATGGCTTCTGTTTTCCATTCTCTTGTGTTCATGGAACTCCAGAAAATGAATGCTGGTACATGGAGAACCATAGCATTTCCTTTAGTCAATTGCAGAAAGAAAGCTAAATATGAATGTGTTTATGCCACAGAAACTCTGTTCTTGGTGACCCTCTCAGATGCTTTCAATGTTAACATGAATGAAAATATTATCTGCTTTTGTTTTTTATTAGAGAAAATGGATATGGAAATAAGTGTCCAGATATGTTTACGATAATAGCCTAAACCAGTGGTCTCAACTCAGGCTGCAAATTAGAAGCAGTGGGAGAACTTTCAAAAAATTATGGGTGCCCGACCCTACCCCAAACCAGTTAAACCAGAATATCCGAGTAAAGGGTATGTGATTTGATACATCTTGGATGATCACAATACACAGCCAGGGTTGAGAACCACTGACCGAGATGATTTCTATAGGATTTGGTAGAGCCCATTAATTTGGGAGGGTCTTAGTACAAATAAATGCTGTTTGTTGTATTTCCAGACTTACACTTTTTTAAAATATGCATATATTATTATTATATTAAAATATATATTAATTATTATATTAGAAGAAAGAGATTTTATTATTGAATATCAGATGTTTAAACCATAACAGCTTCCAGGAAAACAAATATTTTTTTCCAGAAAAAAGTTATTGGGTTTGAAGCTCATCTGTCCAAAAAATGCTTTAGTAAAAGAATTCTATCTTTAAGAGATGTTGAGAATGATGCTTTATAAATCATATAATTATAACCCTTTTTCCTTAAGACCTGTATGATGTGCAATGTGCAGATATATACCGTTTACGAAGGAGGAGGAGGAAAATAATATTATTTCCAGCAAACCAAATACCATATCCCAGGTACCCATTACGTTCTAGTATTTTCACAACAATTATTGAAAACAAAAACCCACCATACCATTGTGAGGTACAGGCTATTATTCTGATTTTATTATGAGGAAACTGAGGACCAACTAGGTTAGTGAATTTATGCAAAGCCACAAACCGAGTAAATTGAAATATATTTGAACCCGACTTCTTCTAAGTTCAATGACATAATGAAATATGCTTATATTCATAATTGTATTTTTTTAAATGTACAGGCAGCATTTATTTGAAAGTAATATAAGCTAAAAGCACAGGTTCACACACGGCTGTGCTTGGGTTTGACTCCCAGCTCCATCACTTCTTAGCCATGTGATTCAGGCAAGTAATGTAACCTCTCCATGCCGTAATTTCCTTTGTAAAATGAGAGTTTTCCACTAATGAGGATTACATGAGTTAATATTTGTAAAGCATTTGAGTAGGTGCGTGGTACATATTAAGTTCTATGTAAGTGTTACAGGTTTTTAAATGTCATTTACTTCTTGAAAAAACATTTTGATTGTATATGACATTCCAAACATTGCACTAAGCCTGAGGACACACAGACACGTAAGTTACACCCCTGTCCTCAAGGATTCTGTGTATAGTAGAGAATGACTGACACGTGAGGAATCATTCCATTCAGGTATGGGTTTTCTTCAATTTTAGTTATAATTAAAAGCGTAATTTGTGTGACAACTCTATGGTTTCAACACTGACATGATCTTCCAGAGCTCCATATAATGAGTGTTATACAACCAAGTGAGAATATTTTCTGCTGTGGCAATGATATCAATTCATCTTCAATTCCACTATTAAAACACAGAAAATCACATTAACATATGTTTCTGGCTTCACCTTATGGGTTTAGAAAACTCCGAATATGGAGAAGATTCGGGTCTTTAAAATTTTTATTTTGAAATTGAATTATTGGGATAGAACTTCAGGGAATAATCAGAAGACAATGTCGTTGGAATCTGCTCCTCGATATTTCTACATGTAATTATCTTGAATTGGGTTTTCAAAAAGAATGTTGCCCAGTTGGAATATAGTTTTGTTTGTAATTAAAGAAAAATAGCTTTGGAAAAGGAAAAGTAGATCCAGAAGTACAGGGAAAGACCCCTAATACAGGGCTAGCTAGACAAGGCATGCCTCGTGAGAGCTGGCTGAATTTCCCTTAGCCTGTGCCCGTGGCTCTGGACAGAGGCCCCCTCCCTCCGGGTACTGCAGATACCCGAGGTATGAGATTCTGGGTTTGTTTAAATGAAAGTTTCACTTAATTAAAAATAGCATGTAAATTGGAGTTCTTTCTATAAGAATCACATGAATTTGCTAAAACCGAAGAGTCATTTCTCAAAGAAATGAAGTGCCAATTCAGTGAAATATTTTGTTTCCTATAATCAATATCTAACCATCCCACTTCGCTAAAATTTCTGTTTGCAAATATAGGTCTTTTTTTCCTCTTATGAAGTCTCAAATCCACTTTCAAATTTTCTAATCGAGGCTACATTTTTTCACCTTAAAGTCTCACTGCCAACCTTGTAATTTAAGGTTTTCTTAGCATTAATAAAATACTCATTGTCCTGATATTTAGACACATTGAGTGTCTCTGTGATGAATTCAGTGTTGGACAATGTGAACACATTGTTTTCTAAGCTCCAATTTTGTCACCTGGTATTCATAATTAGTCAATGATTACCCAAGGATGGCAAGACCTAAACCCTTGTTTAGCTGATATTTAAGATGTTTCATGATATAACTACATTTTATCTTTCCTATCCTAGTCCAGTAGAAAACCTCACAAGCTCCCTAATTCCAGTTCTGAGGCTATAGTCACACCAGAAAAACTGACTCCAGATTGGGAATCTGTCCCTCACTTTCAGCCGTACGTCCTTGACTGTCAACTTTAGCGTGTATTCTCCTGCCTTGAGACCGAAGGGGTGCATGTGTGGGTGTGCATACGTGTGTTCACATCATGTTCTGTTGTATGTGTGTTTACATCACGTTCTGCTGCCGAGCTACTTTTTGGTTTTCATTTCTCCCCACAGACGAGTAGTGCCTGCCCTTGACTTATCCACTAGTTCAGAATTCAGCATTTCAAATCTTACCTTCCTCCTTTCAAATACATTAAAAAGTCTCCCACAGAGCATCCAACAAATATCCATCCTGAGAGCTTTGCTTCTAATCTTAAAACTCAGTAAATATTTACTAAATACCTATTATGTCCTAAACAGGGGATACTGTAACAAATTACAGTTCCTGGCTTCATGGGGACCGGAAGAGATAGACACACACACGCCAACAGACAATTACACAACAGCTACACCATGGTGTAGTAGGTACTCCAGGAACAACAGCAAACCCAACATCTAGAAGGCTTTCTAGGGAAGTGACCCTAAAGGGGACATGATTTAGCATTGAAATGACAAGATGGATAAGACAGATGTAGAAGGGAAGAGAGGAAGGGTGTTACAGGCAGGACACTAGATTGTCAAAAGCCTTGGTGACTGGAAACAGGTATTGGGCTGCCCTAGCCTAAGACCGGGCATAAAAAGGCTTGTATGCCTGTTACAGTAAATTTTATCTTGAAGACAGTGGGGGAACTGGGTCCTTGAAGGGGTTAACACAGGTGACTAAAATAAAGGATTTGCCTTTGTGGTAGAGCACTCTGATAAAAAAAGGAAGCATATAAGATTGAAAGGGGGATGGATATGAATTAACTGGAAGCCCGGCCCGAAGCTTTATTGTGTAACAGAGAAGAAATAATCAGAGCCACCTTGTTGGAGCTAGGAAAGGAAAGAAAACAGACAATTATTTTAAAGTTAGATTTTATAGGATTTAGTGAGTGATAGAAATTAGAGGTGCAAAGAATGAAAATTTTCAGGATGAATTCCAGACTTCTTTTATAGATAATAAAAGAGATGTGATGTCATTCACCAAGTCTGGACAAGGAATATTTTGGAGAGGGAAGATAAGCCATTGAATTTGGGGGGAAATGATGTATTTATCTTATCCATGTGGTGATGTATTGGAAAAGTAGATACAGAAATTTGTGACGCAACAAAGAAATAGAGATATGAATTTGAGAAATGTAAGTCTGTCTATTTCAACTGACACCATAGGAATGGAGTATATTAACTATGGATAGCCTTTTTTTTCCCCAAAGGAAAGAAAAAAGAAAAAGAAAAGAAAAAAATTAAAGGCAGAATGTTTAAAAGAAAAGAAAAACATCTTAGACAGAACTCTAAGGAACACCAATTTTTTTAAGGACAAATGGAAAACAAGCCTGCCCTCCCCCCCAAGAAAAGGAGAGAGAGAGATGAAACTGTAAATGAAATTAAAAAACAAAAGAAAGTAGGTTAACAGAAGCCAGGGAGGAGAAGTGAGCACCCATGTAGGTTGTAACCAGTAGATGAAGTGGAATAAGGATTTAGAGCTCAAAAGTGGATTTAATTAAGATCAATTTCAGTCGTGAGTTGGGTGTGCATTGAGAAATAAATGGAAGCAAGGAGAGGAACGAGAGACACTGGTTGTACATGATAATTTCAATCAGCTTGAAATGCACCCCTTACCTCAATCCCCCCTTGTTGAAATCATACAATGTCCTAAAGTTTCATTTTCGTGCTGCATCCTTCTTTTCTGGGCAGCAAACAACCCCTCAAGCAAGACGTCATGTTACACCCTGATGTCTCTTTCCGTAGGGTTTCTAGAGGTCCAGTGCGTGTGATCCATGCCATGCGTATGTGTGTGTGTTTGTGTAGAAATATTTGTGTATATGTTATACATGCAACGTATTTTTTCCTCTTGTCAATTATTCATTGAAATAAAAACCTCTTCTCTCAAGGATAACTATCTAGAATTACAATATTTTGGCGTACACCAGGTATTTCACAGAACGTTTGTATACTCAAAAGTTAAATGGATAAATTTGTCAGGGCAAACATAGTCATTTTCAAATTTCAAATTACATCATTTTGTAGCTAGTTTATGGGGTTTTATTCTCCCTTTTGTGTTGCAGCTATCTGTTCATTTTTGGTTTATTTCCCTATTAGACTACAAAGGAAAGAGTCCTCATTTATCCCTTCTTCCCAGCACATTCAAGAGGACTTCTTTTAGCAAAATAAGTTAAAACATGACAAAGTGTGGCCACAAATATGGTGGGTTTTTATTTTCTGAAATAATCTTTGCCACAGTATGGCTTAAAGTTTTCTTCTTTTAAGGTGTCAAAAGAGAAGATGTTGCCCCAGAACTTACAGTTATACCCTTCTAACATTTTGTTCAGATCAATAACTCATTCCAGTTCTTATACCCATTCTCCTATTTCCTTCTGGCTTCAGTGGGTGTTGACCCAAGGAACCCAAGTTGTTTTCTTTAGTAAACATTTAAAACCTAGCTCCAGAATGTAGCATTCAATTTAAGCATGCCCAACTGCTTCCCGATGGCCCCTTGGTTCTTCTTAATCACAAAATGCGTACCTCTACGTCTCCTCTGCCTGTTGGAATAGGCGTAAGCTACTCAAATGATATTTAAACCTCCCTAGGCAGGAACACAAATAAGATTTTACATTTCATTCTCCCATGATGGACCCGAGACCTGGAAGCAATTAATCCTAAATTGTTTGAATAATGGATCTTCTACAAGTTAATATCACCTTGACTTTGGGGAGTATAACTAAAATAGTAACAAAACCAGCTACTGTCTGTTGAGCCCCTACTGGAATCAGCAGCTTCTCAGGACAATCGTATGAGGAATTATGATAATTGTATCCCAAAGGAGAGGAAATAGACTTGCAAAGCTTATGGGGACCCAGCAAGGTTCACGCATCTCTGAGTGCCAGACCTGGAAATCTTAGATTTGATTTAAATCTGTTTGCCTAAAACCAAAACACTATGTTCACTCTGTGCTGTAATCAAAGGACATTTTGGTGGTGACTTAGAGATCTCTTTATATTACAATTGAATATCAATCGTGATCGGAACTTTTAAGTAACAGATGGAATTAGCACTTTTAGCTTAGCTGCACAAGCCAAATCCAGATACCTTTACCAAATTTTAGCTATTTGGAATAGTCCCGTCTCATGCTGTATATTAAGTGGACATTTCAGATAGTACCTGTATCGCTAAGTACATAAGCAGGACATTCGTGTACAGAAAAGAGAGAGAGAGAGAGAGAGAAAGGTGATACAGTTGTTCTAGGGTTTAGAATTTTTTTATTTTCTGACCCAAATCTCTGTTAGATGAATTTATTAATTGTAAATGGATTTGAATTTGGTGTCAGCTCAATACGAAAGCCGTATTTACTGCACAATAGGAAACAAATCTCTTTGATAATAATAATTTTTAAAGAAATGCTTTGCTATTTAAGGAAATTTCCTCTCCAGTAGGGTGTTCAGGCAATAAATGAAAAGGGGTAGGTAAATCATACTTCTACCAAATTTAAATTTTAAATTGACTTGACTCTTACATAAATTTACCCAATGCTCCATATAACTGTTTGTTTCTGCCCTTAAGTCTGACATAATTTTTGCAACTATGGGCATGTATCATAGAAAACATCAGTGTTTTTAGACGTGGGTATGGAATCTCTTTAGCCCAAGAGTCAAAGAAGTGGCACAGAGCATGTAATAATGCAAATTGCTTTAGCACCTTCTTTTCTGGGCCTACCAGAGGACTAAAATGCCAGGACAATATTAGAACACTTTTTCATTACTAACATCATGTAGAATACAAAGATGGCATTAAAGCAAAACCCCAGGAAAAGAGTGAACGGTCTTTGCTTGAGGGCCAATTTAGAAAAAAAATAAGAATTTCCCGGGTTGCCTCTTTTCTCATTCAAAATGAAAACAATTTTATTGTATCCCATGAGGAAAATATATATTCTTGCAAATTAGATATGTTATTTTAGTGAATAGAAGGTCAATGAGAAACTTGGCATTTCGTCTTAGCTACTAAAATATTAATATGTGGGCATATTTGAAGAGTAGCAACTTGGAGCCAACAAATATCAAAATGGGCAGTTATGGCCTCAAGGAGCCACATTTTCATTTGTTAAAGAGGCATTTCTAGCATCGGAAGTGATACCGTACCTCGCACATTTTCTTGGTATCACACACCCTTCTTACAGATCAGGAACCCAGTGTTTTCATTACAGAGGAGAGCATGGCAAAAACGATGTACTTTCCATGCAGCGTATGCTAATTCTGCCAAGAGACCTCTAGCCTCTGAGTCCACATCTACTGCTCTCCCTGAAGAGTCTGCCAAGCAGCAGGGAACCATAAACGTGTGCAGAGAAATATGTCCATCAGTGTACCGAGAGAAGACCTCAACAGTTAGACACACAAGTGAGAGTGGCCCTGCAGGACATTGCATAAAAGGTAGAGGCTGTCTCCAATGTCCCTTCACTGCTCCTAGCTTGCCCGGTACCTCACTCACAATGTACCCCATTTATTTTGGAAGTCTGCCTTCCTAAGGAAAAGCTTCATTACCTGCGCCTGTCCACAATTTGCTCCCCAATGCCCGTCTGCCTTCCACCCATATCTATTACTTTTCTTTTGCCCTATTCCTCCAAACACTGCTTTCTGCAGATAATGTGGTAACGAGATAGACATTGATTATGAATGATAATCAGCTGGGCATGGTGGCTCACGCCTGTGATCCTAGCTCTGAGAGGCCACACTGGGTAGATTGCTTCAGCTTCGGAGGTCGAAACCAGCCTGAGCAAAAAGTGAAACCCCATCTCTACTAAAAGTAGAAAATTAGCAGGTGTTATGGCACGCACATGTAGTCCCAGTTTCTTGAGAGACTGAGGCAGGCTTAAACAATTGGCATTAAAGCAAAAAGAGTTTGAAGTTGCTATGAGCTAGGCTGACACCAGGGCCTTCTAGCCCAGAAGATGGAGTGAGACTCTGTCTCAAAAAAACAAAAATAATTTTAAAAAATGATAATGATGTATTCTTTAATCAAATGAATCCAGCAGCTTCTCTTACTTCAAGTCTTAGCTTAAATGTCACTACCCTTTAAAGGTAGTGCCCTAATCAACTATGGTTTCTAAAGCACGTGTCCCCTTGTTAACTTCTATCTCAACCCCTGTTTATTTCCTTACTGATATTCAATACAATTGGCAATCATTTTTTGTGTCTATTTCTTTTATTGTCTACCATTTTGCATTTGAAGATAATTTCTAGGATGTCCATCTTTTCCTCCTTTTTAATCTCCAGCACTCAGTATATACCTATTTGATGAATGAAGGAATGCGTTAGCACTGCCCAAATTTACATGACCCTACGACCCTTGATGGTAAACCAACTCCTGAAGACCTCTGGGAAATCTGCCTATTCTGAAATAAAGTTAAAATAAAGACAGGAATGTTTAGTAGTGATGCAAGCGGGGCACAAGCGGGGGAGCCTTTTTGATAACTTTCAAATCCCATTTCAGACGTGGCTGTTCATGGTGGAAGTAACTGGTGTGCTATCCACATGTCTAAGTAGCCCACATACCTGCTGCAGTAAAATTGCACCACGTTGATAAGAACTAATTTCAGCCCATGTAGGATTTTTAATCTAATCAGTTTTATAAATTGCCGTGTCTGCTGTGTCGTGGCCTCTGTTGTACCCGCAGTTTTTACCAATCTCACTTGTCACTTAGGCGCCTTATTGCTTATAATAAACGTAAGCATTTTTATGTAAAATATCAAAGAACTTCCCATAAATTATTTGGTTTAAGTGGGATACTTTAAATAAGCATTTTAATTTGTTATATGCAAAATTAGCTGAAAGAAGGCACCCGTCATCATAACCATTTGTGCAGGGCCGATTCTCAGAAATTAAGTGATGATGTTGGAACTGACAGACCAGCATCCTGAACAGAGTCAAATTCCATCAATCCTTGGTTCCCAGGAAAGTGCAATTTCCATTTTTTAAGAAGAATACATTTTTAGAACTTTCAGGAAAACTCGGATATAAAAGAGACTTATAGAAATATTTCAATAATAATGATAATGGTAATAATGGTAATAGCTAACACTTACATAGCACTTACTATGAGCCAGGAATGCTCTGGGCCTTTTATAGATTTAATGTACTTAAACTTTGCAGCCATCCTCTAAGGTAGGTGTTATTATTGCGTTCTCTTACTCATGAGGAAAGTGAAGCAAAGAGAGGTAAGTAGCCTACTGAAGAACACACAGCTAACCCGATGGAAATGGATAGGAAACCAAAGCGGTCTGGCTCCAGAGCGTAAGTAAATCTGAAAAGGGAAATGTGCTTATGAGAAATTTATGACAGCCAAACTTCTGTTAGCATGATGTAAAATGTTTTGTATTTTGTGTGTCTTTGAGCAGGAGATCCACGGATTTTTCTCCTGTTCTTAGAAAATTGAGGGAATTAAATAGTGACTTCCCTTATTTCTTCTTCATATTCATCTCTGCAGCCGTCATGGGATGTACCCGTGCTGGTAGTATTCCACTCTGCACTGTGGTTTACCAAAAGGGGAAACTGTGCTTTGCCAACTTGACATCTCATTCATAATTTAGGGTCAAATGCAATAACTTAACCTGTTTTGTTATTTTAAAGGTGCAATTTCTACTAAAAAAAATGCAAAACACAACTCTTTACAAAGCATGGCTTTAAATCGAATTCAAAAACTATGTTTTGATTACTTACGTGAAAATTAGTCAGCAACCCATGACATGTGTGGTTTTAATAATATGGAGAAAAAGAGTAGTCTAAAAATGGCAAGTAAAAATGCATCGAATTTTAATTAGTCTAAAAATAGTCAAGTTTCCTATTCACTCACTTGGAGATGATGAACTTTCCGAGATCTATTTTGGAGCATGGCAACTCTTTTCCATGTGTTCTGAACGGCCTTGTTTCCCTATATGAGGACCAGGTCGGCACTCTGTGTACTTGTGCGAAGGGAGACACCCATTCTGACACCCCAAGGAAATTCTGTGTGTGAAGTGATTTTCATTTACCCTCTCTGCTATTTTAAGTGTATTTACTGTGTCTGAGGTTATTTTCATTTCTAATATTAATTTTAGCTCTTTTATTTACTGTTTTTAAATTTTTTAATTTTTCATATGTTCTATTGTGTCACATGTTCCAATCTAAAGCTTTTTTCCCCTTAACTGCTACAGCTCATTTTAAGAGTAATGAAAGAAAGAATATTGATCTAGAACCTAACTGCTTACAGTAGATTATCCAGCTTCCCCATGAATTAGAAAATTGTTAGGACATTCTTTACTGAGAAGCCAAGATTATATATGATATTCTAGGCTGATTTTATTCCATTACTGTCTAGAATTCCAGCTGACCAGAATTTACCCCATAAAGAAAGGGCTGGGTTGTGGACATGACCACAATGATGACTAGTTGGCAGTAAGTGTGGAAGATAAATGCACCGTGGGTGACTCCCTGATTTTTCTGAAAATATAAACTTACACAGAGGAGAAGAATATTTATCTGTTCTGGTCTTAATGCTACTCAGACACAAGCTGGAGGGTTTTTTTTATATAATGTCTTCATTGTTTCATTTTTCCCTTTTACAATAGTTCTAAGCAGAGCTCTAGAGTAGATATTGTTTAGTTTTAAAATGACAATTATGAATATGTTTTGTTGTTAACATTTCATTATCAATTTCTGATATATGCCAACCTAAGTACACATGTGCATTATCGCATTTAAGTTCTATAGCCTTGGAAGCGAGGTATTTTTATCTCCATTTTAAAGATGAGAAGACTGAAATCACAGGAGCTAGACGAAGTAATACTAAGAAGAAATAAGAATAAAATTATTATCATTAACAACAACATGTTAATAATAAATTAATTTAAAAACCAATTTTTATTGAGGCATCTTACTATGAAGGTTCTTGGATGAATTATGCCATTTAATTCTCCTCTTAATCACAGAAATTATTAATTATTATTATTATTATAAATTATTATACTCAATGTTCCCCACGGAAGATTGAGGCTTAGATGCTTAAAGAAAGATTATATAACTGGAAGCAGAGACAGAATTTAAATCTAAACAGCTTAACTACAGAGCACACAGTCTGAATCACAATTCCACACTCCTGGTAAAGGTCCAGCACCCATTCTCACCCAGATCTGTTTGCTGCTCAGATTTTTCTGGGCCTCAAATGACTTTTAACCTAAAACAATGGTTCTCCAATGTAGTGTTATGATCCCTGCTGATCCATAATCAGGTTTCACTACCTGGCAGCAAAATAACAAGATCAAAACCATGTCAAGAGTTTCTCTTATCCGAAAATGTTTCGGTTTAAAGGATTACATTTTTTTTTCTAAGATCATAGCCTTCCTTTTCTGGAACAAAAATATCCCTTCTTTTTATCTAATGATGGTGATAGTCAATAAACATTACTTTTTAAACATTTTTTAATGAAAAAATTATAAATTTCTTAACCGTATGCCCCCTGCCTTCCACGGGGGGCCGTGAGAAAGGGATTATATTTATTCAGACCATTTAAAACTGAAAACTCTTCTGAAAAAGCAAAAGAATGCATTTGGGAATGAAAGGTGGCACCAAAGGCAAACTCTACAAGTCTGTTCAAGATTTAGCCTTATGCTAATGAGTACCATTTTATGGTTTTTAAACAATTTTCAAAGAAACAGGTTCCACTTGAAAGAAAATGATGTTATTAGTGTATAAATATATTTTTACAGAATAGCACTCTCCATACAAAACACCTAAGCTGGCTGAATAATGAGTACAAAGCCTGTGAAGTGCTTTCACACTGAGTATCTCATTTGGTTGGCACCCAACTCTCCCGTCAGAGCCACGTAGTCCCACTGTAACAGAAAGGGTGTTGTGAGGCCAGTACAGTGGCTCACACCTGTCATCCCAGCACTCTGGGAGGCTGAGGCAAGCTGCTTGCCTGAGTTCCAGATTTCCAGACTAGCCTGAGCCTGGTATTTTAAAAAAAAGAAAAATAGCCAGGTATTGTGGCAGGTGCCTGTAGTCTCAGCTACTTGGGAGATTGAGGCAAGAGGATCACTTGAAGCCCAGGAGTTTGAGGTTGCTGTGAGCTATGAATCGATAGCACTCTATCCAGGGTGAGAGAGTGAGACTGTCTCAAAAAATAAATAAGCTAAATTAAATTTAAATTAAATAGACAAAAGACGTCTCATATAAAATAAAAAAAAGAAAGAGTGTTGTCGTCAGAATACAATGAGAATATACTACTTCTTAGTATTACTTGGCCTCTCAGTCTCACTTTCCATTAAGGAAAGAATGGTCTCTATCTTAAAAGATTATTTCATGGATTTTAAATAATATAGGAAAAGTGTGCTGAGCATGGTCTCTAATATTGTACTTACTATGATCCTCATTTCACAGATGAGAAAACTGCAACTCACAGTAAAGCACGAGCCAAAGCTCCAGTTAAGAAATGAAGTTGGGGCTTGAGCCTAGTTCTATCCACATCTCCCAACTTTCTTTGGTTATATCTCACCCACAAGTCCATATGAATCCCAAACATTCTTTTCCCTGTCTGAAGGCCACAATTCTGGTAAATGTGAGAACCTAAGAAATCCCAGTGATCCAAGTGGACTTCATCATTCTGTAGATTGTGTCTTTGATGTCCTTGTTCATATGGGCATAAACTTCTCAGTAGGAAAATCAGACAAAATGTAAAATGATTTATTGTACACATCAGGCCAATAAAATCACACTTACACAAATACAAGTAGGAATAGAAATTGTAATGATTATCAGATGATATAAAAAGTAGGATCCTGCAATGCAGGAGGGAAGCAGTGGCTGAAGGTCATCAGTCAAAAGGGAAAAATAAAATTTGAAGATGGACCAATAATTTTATTGTCTATAAAAGAAGCCTCAATCTGTGACAGGTGCATCGGCAGATAGATTTTCCTAAAAAGCAGATATTGATAGTGGGTTTGTTTGTTTAATTTACGTTAAAATTACCTGGAGAGTAACTTCATCTCTCTAGGGTAGAGCATGGCTTTCCTTGTCAATGAAGATTAGAAAAAGTGGATTCCTGATTGATTCCTTAGTTGAAAGCTTTATTTTTGTAATAATCCTAAAAAATAAAGAGTTGCTGTCTTTTTAAAGAGAAAGCAGAAGTGTGCCATAGTTCAGTCCTCAAGAGGAGCAAATGAGGAAGGAAACACAATTTCTTTTCCTTTCTTTTTCAGGGGTTTATTCTTCTATTAATGTAACATGCGCTTTAGAGTTCAATCTCATGTTTTGAGCTCATCAGCGATCTGGATCTTAAACAGCTGTTTGTAATATATCCAGAGACAACTGATAGTTACATACACTGTGTTGTAAGAAAGAGCATCTTGAACTTCAAGGGTTATTAATTAAATTTCATATCTTCCTGTGATTTAGGGTGCATATTTGCAGTGGAAAGTTGTCACACGGTGTATCAGTCACCAGAGAGAGAAGATACCAGGGCTGGAACTCCAAAAGGAAGGTGAATTACACAAGAGACAGGGGGACTAGTGAGGTTTGAGAGAGCGAGTGAAAGTTATAATGTGCTGCCAGTCTTACCATATTTTCTCAAATAATTTGCTCAGCTTCCTTTCTATCCTCATGACATGGAAGTTGATGATAGGGAAAAGGATTTTAGAATTTCTCAGATTTTTTAACCTCCCATCTCATCCCTACCTGCATCTCTCCTTACTCAACTATGGCAGTGGTTCTCAAACTTCAGTTGGCAGCAGAGTCACCTGGAGGTCACAGATGTGTAGGTCACAGAGTCAAGGGTTGCTGGCTCCAGTCTCTGAGTCAGTCTAAGATGAGGCCCAGAGTTTGCATTCATAGTAAGTTTCCCATGATATTGATGCTGGTCAAGCTATTAGTATACAGAGCTCTCGGATGCCTCCTAGGGGACACTTTTAACTGACTCTCTTCCCCATCCCTTTGACAGTTCAAGGGTTTTTATTTTGATTACTTCCTGTTCACGACACTCACTACTCCGTGGGCTCCCTGTGGCCCCAGCACTTCTCTAGCCAATCAGAATATCAGCAAAGCACCAATAAAGATGCGATTGTATCTTGAATGATATGATACGAAGCTTTCCTTTTTCATTGACTGTATTTTTAATACTGTCTTTCTTTCCAGTATTTCCATTGACTTCTTTCCAATATTTCCAAATTCATATCAGAAGTAGCTGAGTAAATAAGAAAAAAACTTTGTTTTTTCCCTTCCTCGTTTTTCTTTATTCCAATTAAATATTGATTAATGCAATAAAAACTATTATCTTTATAAACTTATTAAGAAAAACAAGACCTTCGGGTGGCGCCTGTGGCTCAAGGAGTAGGGTGTTGGCCCCACATACCAGAGGTGGTGGGTTTGAACCCAGCTCCTAGCCAAAAAAAGAACAAGACCTTCAATAGAGTAGTTTGCTAGCCCCAAAAGCCAGAGGTGGTGGGTTCAAATACAGCCCTGGCAAAAAAAAAAGAAAAAGAAAAACAAGACCTGCCTTTTCCCTCTCAACATCTCTACTGAGACTCAGAGAGATTTAGGAGAAAAATGAAGCTCTGTTTACTTCAAATAACATTCTTCTGGCACCCTAATGGTGAAAGTTCTAGGAAACAACAATTTTGTTTTTCCTGAAACAAACGACAGAGTAAATAATGCCCTTTGAAATAGTACAAATAAACAAACACTACCAACGTATGGTATACAAAGAAATAAAAATCCTGCCGCTCTGACTGCTTTAGAAGGTACTACTGTTGGCAGAATAATTATGTGGAGGGCAAGAATTGCTTGGTTTCTTCCTAAAAATTAGATTTACAACAGTAGTTACAAGGGTGTTTGTATTTTTGTTTTATGTTATTTTCTATATTTGTGAATAATTTTAACAATAAAAAGTATTGAGGAACTTCGAAAAATATGTAAGTGTAAAAGAGAGCCTGAGATATGTTTGTTTATTCAAGTTATATAGATTGAGTGCCTAGTCTGAGCTAAGTATTATTTTAGGTGATTGAGATAAAAACAGGCCCCACTTCCTGAGAAGTGCTCTAAAGCAGAAAATAGGTAATAAACAAACAAATAAATATAACCAAAAGATTAAAAAAGGTTAAGGTCTTGCTTTTTCAAGGGTCAAAATATACCCTGAAATTGAAATAGCTAAAATACTGTGGTACTGACACAGAAAAGGATAAATGGATAAATGGAACAGAATAAAGAGTCTGGGACTATATTGGAATTTGGTATATGATAAAATTGCCATTCTAAACCATTGGCAAAATGATAAAAAATTTAAAACAGATATCTACCTTCTATTCAGAAACGAATGTTAATATACAAGAAGGAATATAAAAGATTAGATTTGTTATAATCTAGGTATCATAATACAAAGCATAATATAAAACCAAAAAAAAAAAAGAAAAAAGAAAAACTTGACTCTATTTAAGTGTAAAACTTATAGATGGTGATAATTTCTGAAAATAAAAATTTAAGTGAAATGCATGAAAAAAGTATTTACAACATATACAAGAAATAATATTTCTTGAATATATAATCTAAACTGAGCATCATTCTAAAATTTTCTAAGATTGTGTTATTTCAAGATACGAGGAAAAAACTAATATTTTTTGCCTTAGCGTAAATGATACATTCCACTGTGTATATACACACACACAAAATTATACACCCTAATAAATACAATTTGTCATTTTTTTAATTTTTTAAAATAAAAACTACCAGGGGCGGTGCCTGTGGCTCAGCAAGAAGGGCACCGGCCCCATATACAGAAGGTGGCAGGTTCAAACCCAGCCTCGGCCAAACTGCAAAAACAAAACAAAATAACTGGGCGTTGCAGTGGACGCCTGTCGTCCCAGCTACTCGGGAGGCTGAGGCAAAAGAATCGCCTAAGCTCAGGAGCTGGAGGTTGCTGTGAGCTGTGTGACCCACAGCACTCTACCGAGGACGATAAAATGAGACTCTGTCTCTACAAAAAATAATAAATAATAAATAAATAAAAGCTATCAGGTGTGCATCAGCGATGTAATGTTATTATCCTGACTTTATACATAAAGTCTTTGGAGTCTTTGGTAAAGTGCCGTCCAGCAATAAAAGAGGCAAAACTGGGACTTAAGCTCAGAGGTCCCTGACTACAGAGTTTAAGTCACTAAAGACTGAAGTACAAAGAGGTTCTATAAATTCAAATGAGAAAGGAAAAAGTTATAAGCCAGGAAGTCATGAAAGATGAGTCAAAGGGTGAAGGTCATTATGATAAGGCATTCAGCCTCACCAAGAATCAGGGAGAAACAGGAAATTTAGTGTTACTTGTGGAAATGACAAACCTCATGTGCTTTTTGCCTAGAATTTCTACTTAATGTCTACCCTACAGAAATGAGAGTCTTTCTGTTCATATCTTTCGGTGCATCTAGAATGGTCCTCGTAATATCATTTGTCGTACTTCAGAGATGGATACGGCCCAAATGCCAGTCAATAGGGAAACAGTTAAATGCCTTATGGATCGTACTGTGTAATACTGTGCCGTCATCTAAAAAGAATGAGGCAGAATCTCTGCAGAACAAGGAAAAATGTTCTTCATATATTAAGAAAAAGAAAGTTTCAAGACAATGTATCTAGCTATATAAATAGATCCTGTTTTGTAACATTGTACAATCTGTAGATGTCTCTGAGCACAGAGAAATATCTCCATGACTTGACTCTCAAATCATTATTTCTACTTCTGAGGAGTTATCCTGGAGAAGTGGTGTGGGTATGAGAAGAACTTTAACTTGTATAAAATAATTATAAAATGAAAGTAAAGTTCTCTCCAGTTTAGACGTCATCGTTTTAAATATGTTCTTCAAATGCAATAAAAAATGTAATGGAAAAATTTTATAAAACAATATTTAATTAAAAAGTAAAGGACATAGAAGAGACATTCAAACTCCAACAGCACAGACTATTTCTTCTTGAACGGGCTCTCGTAACACAAGGAAAATACTTCCCATTTATATCTGACTCAAGAGTATTGATGCCCTTGAGCACCAAACTTTGCTTTCATACTGATCAGGCCACTGATAATAAGGTCCATCCCATTTCTGTTTTCATCCTCCAGCCCTTCTCTGCTGTTTTAAAGCAAACACTTTCCCCCAAGAAACAAATTCAAATATCCTCAAATATCTTGGTGACCTAAGGATAATCTTCAAGGTCAGAAAGAATCCTATGCCCATATCCATCTTTTAACTCTTTGCAGGATGCAGTATTTGGTAAGCCATACAGTGTGAAATATTAGCATCTGCCATGTTTATTACCTCCGTATTACAGATGAATTTTACTCTTTTCACAATTATTGAAAAAGACCACAGTGGACGTGAAATGTTTTCATTAAAATAAAAAGTGAACAGAAAAACTTATTCATTTATAAATATGTAAACCTCTTCTGTTCACTGATCAGCCCAAACCTAGTTTCCTTACTGTCAAGTTCTTGTTTATCAAAACCTACTTTTAACGACGTTATTTTGGATTACATGTTAGCTTGGTGTTTTTACCTGTTTTAATAAACCCATGAGAAGCTCAATAATGTGCTTAATCTATGTCACGTCGATGTAGTTACTGGCCTGCACCAACAAACTATATACCAAATTTGGAATTTCCATCTCCCCCATTTCATAAATGTTTGAAAGGATGAATCCTTGGAAAACAACTTGAAGGCAGACATCATTCAAAATGTTTGTCTTTATTTTGTGCTGTAAGTGACTTTTTGCAGTCTAAAACACTATCAAATTAATTTAGGGCTGCCAGCTCTAGTCCTATCCCAGCTACTCCAAATGATCCCAGGAGCTTATTATTTCTCCCCACAGCCAGGTCAAGGGTAATAAGTCAGTCTCTTTCTGGGCCTCCTCGGGTCCCTCAGAGCCCTGAGTTAACTGTGTCTGTGTTGTTCAGTAGCACAGAGGTGACGGGACATTGCTGGAGCCTCATCAGATCAAAATCTCCTTCCAACTATTAAGACACTGACCTCTTTCTATTCATCCAAGGGGTCCTCCAGCACTATACAAAGTACTGACAACAAGTAACAGTTCTTTTCACATCTATGTCATCTGGCTGGAACCTGCATGAAGAAACTCCCATCAGCCCTCAAGCCTGAGGTCCCAATACCACCAGGGTCCTTGGTATAGCAGTTAAGCACAGGGGCTCTAGAGTCAGTGATTCTAATATCTGGTCCTGGCAAGGGCTGGTTATTGGCAAAAGGGGCCTGGAGCAAGCATTTTAAACTTCCATTGCCTCTGTATTCTCATACATTCAATGAGGACGTTAGTTCTCACCTCTCACAGTTATTGTGCCAATAAAGACAGAATGTGAAAGGCTCTCAGCACAAAGACTAGCATAAAATAAGTGCTCAAATATTTGTGATATTATATACTTTCTAAAAGGACATGTACCTATATTATAAAATATATATAGCCTGGCAATTGTAACATCTGCCATCCCTGCCTTCAGAATTCTGCATTGTCCGATATGTGCTTAGCTTAAGCTAAAAAGAGTCTTCTGACTACTCTTAAACTTTCTGCTCATCTCAAATGACTCTTGCTAAGCCCTGCATTTCTGTAGTTCTCTTACATCACTCCCTCCCCTACATTTAGCTATCTTGTTCTCACCCCAGAAAGGGCTGATTATCAATACCAATCCCTTGTTGGAAATGAATTATGGCAGAGTTATCTTTAATTATGGAGGTAACTTGTGCTTTCTAATTTCTATTTCCTTTGATCTCTTTCTGAGTAGATTTCCTTTTTTAAGAAAAGTTGGGATATGTAAGATGGTTCTTAATCTAGAAAAAATAAAAACAAATCTACTCTAACAAGTGTTGAAAACTTTCCTTGACAATCTCTAGGAAATAGCATTTCATGGGAAATAAATATAGGGTCCAATAAATGACTTCCAATAGAAATAGTGTTTTCAACAAAGCATGTTTAGACACCAATTTTCAGGATAGTTTATTAAAAATACACAACTTGTCAGATCTGCTATACTAAACATGGTCCATTATGTCCAACTGGACAAAAGAAATCTCCTTTTTTCAGAAGAGGGTGAGTGCAATATAAGGAGGATAGTGTTAATTGAGCACGTCTTCCTGTTGACCCCCCTCAATTGCTTGTTATTTGAGATGCACAAAACCTTTTTAATACAACAGTCTACTAATATACTGTACTTTATGTTTGAGATAATGTTAATTATCAAAGCAATTAGTCTTCTAGTTACGTCCATCAGAGAGGATGGGAAAAGGCCAAAGAAAAATAATTACAAAGATGTGATTTAATATAAAGGTTTTATATGAAACCTGATTCAGCCATATTTCAGACCATCAGAGTGGCTTTCTAAAGATGGGGCTGAATGAAACATAGCCAATCAATTGATTTATAAAGATCAGCTGTTGACCATGGGTTGTTTGAAATCATATGGTTTGTATGAAATCAAATGGTTTTTCCCTCAGAAATAGTTAAAAGCTGATATCAAATATCCATAGGCATGTTCCTATGCATACGAATAGAGGTGAACTTTAGTTTTAAATGACTTAAATGTAAGTCCTGAAACAATATGGCCTTAGAAAGGTCATCAATTTGGCCATCGGGACACCTAGGTTTCAGTTCCACCTCTAGAACTGGTTTAGTAACTTTGGTAAGCTCATAATATTTAATGAGTTCCTGTCAGGCTTTGAGAAATTGAGCTGGGTATTTTATCTTATTTAATCTTCAGATCCACTTAGCAAATTAGATAATAACTTTGCATTATACAGGTGAGGAAATTTAAACTCTAAGAGGCCAATTAGCAATGGCCAAGATCACTCAGCTGGTAAATGACAAATGAAGAATTTGACCCAAGCTTTTCTCTACATTGAACTATTTCCATCACTTGACCTCCTGAGTCTTAGGTTACATCTCTGTAGAAATGAGATCTATATGCTCTGTTTGTTCTTGGTAGCATTGACATTCTTTGATTTCAGTGTAAACATTTAAATGTAAGTGTCCTGTCATTTTTATCATCATGATTATTATTATTATTTGTTTCACTAACCGCTAGAAGACCATTTTCTTAATTTTTATTGTCTGTATTGAAAATATATCTTGTTTTATGTACGAATTTCCAATTATGTCATCTCTACTAGATGTTGATGTTGAATTATTACATCACCATGATACACATAATTTCACATTTGTAGTATCTGTAAATTAAAGCAAATCTTACAGAATTCGACTTCTATAATCCCTTTGTAATGTGGTGCCCTTTGCTGACATCAGAATTACTGGTACTTTCAGTCCCCTCCATTGGAAGATGCCACCCCAAGGGTTTGGGTTGGCATATTTGTTCTCCCAAAGGCTCAGGGGATGGTAGACCTGAAGTTCCTATAGTATTTTGCCAAACTCCTCTTCACTTTTACTGTCACTTTTTCCTTAGTGCCTACAAATAAATTTATTATCATATCTGTGGGAATGGACCCCAAACAACTGGCACTATAAAACCCACAGAAAGAAGTTGTTGCTACTGTTTGAAAGTTAAAAAACAAATGGTTCTAAGTATATGAACCAGTTAGCAAAAAGCCTCCAGTGATAAACAGGGACGTAACTTGACAAATGAGTTTTGCCCACTTACATCTAGAGTTTCATCCCTGCCAAGACACTTAGAATCCTCAGTGCCTACACACTTTTTAAGGTCTTTCTTGAGTGTATTTCTTAGGAGCTGACAAGTTGTCCAGTAGGTGGCACAGTGTTAACACAATGTTAATGGTTTTTTGCCTTAAAAGGAATTTTCTTGAACTTGCTTGAAAAATCTCAGGATGGGCTTGCTTTTATATATAGTGTTTAAATACATGCTAAGCCTATTCACATTATTTTTATGAATATTTTTGAAATTAAATAATTTATGAGCTTTTATGTCATGTTTGAGTTGGTTTATTAATTTTAGATTTACTCATTTATGCCTTCTTCCTTTGAATACTTAAACTATATACTTCTAATTGGTTTTTCCCTCAGAAATAGTTAAAAGCTGATATCAATTAAAATGTATCTTTAAATATTACAATTATTTTTTGCAAACTTCCTGGAGTGAAAATTTGCAGACCCAACATTGCTGTACTGGATTGCTGGAAGCCTGTATCACTGTTATGCACTTTGCAACTGAACTGTAGTATCATTGATAGTAGCTACATAAACAACAGTAGATTAAATCTACAAATTATGTGTAGCTAACTTGGACAAAAATGTCACAGCATTCCCATTACTACATATATCAAGGAGACATTTGCTATTTTTTTATTATATTAATTTTTTAAGATGTTAGAATATTTCAGGGGCACAGATATTTTGGACACATAATTTGCTTTCAGGTCAAATTTATAAGTATTCCCTTCACCTAGAATGTGTGCATTATACCTGTAAGGTGTGAATTAACCCAATCCCCCCTCTACTCACCTACCTCCTTGAGTCCCATTGAGTTAGACTTCCATATGTGCACACAAGTGTAGATCAGGTAGTTCCAATTTAGTACTGAGTGCATGGACTGTTTGCTTTTCCATTCCTGTGATACTTAGAAGAATGGTCTCCAGTTCCTTTTAGATGCTACAAAAGATACTGGATGACCACTTTTCATGGCTGAGTAGTACTCCATGGTATTCATATACCACATTTTATTAATCTACTCGTGTATTATTGGACACTAGAGTTAATTCTATATCTTTGCAATTGTGAATTGGGTTGCCATACATTCGAGTGAACATGTCTTTTTGATTAAAGGTCTTTTTTTGTCCTTTGGTGGGATTGCTTTTAGTTCTTTGAGGTATCTCTATACCCCTTTCTATAGAGGTTGTACTAGCTTGCAGCCCAATCAGCAGTGTATAGGTGTCCCTCTATCTCTGCATCATGGTGTTTTGCTATTTTTAATTCAGTCAAATATTGTATGACTTACCTGATACCTTGTCTAATTGTCCCAGGTCACACATCTCATTTTCTTCTCTGTGTGTGTGTTTGTGTTTAGCCAAATGGAAATTCTTGGATGCAAAAATGGATGAATTCTAAAAGTACTAAAACTGTCAACATGGATTAAATTGACTGATTTTTCCACTAATTTATCTCTAAAGGGAAAATAAAGCATTAACATACACTATGTAGTAAACACTGTGTTGACCAAGTCATTATTTTGAAAAACAAAGCTATGAAAATGTTCTGTGCTGGGAAAAGTAAAAAAAGATTCGCCTCACATTTTGACATACAGTATTGTTATATTTAGCTAACATGCAAAAAACAATGAACTATATCATTGTGTTCCAAAGCAAATGATTGCATTTAATTATGTCGCTAGTCTGATCTCTTCAGAAGGTAAGATTTTTAATGATCAAGGCTAAATTGCCTATTCGTGCTGTGTAAAGCCCTGTTCTCTCAGCAGCATGTGGTTGTTTTGGATGGGTTAGGTCCTGGATAGCCTCTCTTGAATGCACCTGTCATCATAATATTTAAACAATGCTCATGATCTTTATACCTCAATTGAGTCACAAAGACACAGCACTGCATCCGCTTTGCATTTTCCATTAACTCTATTTGATAAGGTCTTTGTCAAGTCCTCAATCTATACAGCGTTTATCTAGTCAGATGGGCTGAATTAATTTTAAAATTAACCTCTCATTTTTTTACTTTGATCTTTTCATCTCAGTATTCATCCCAACCGCAAATCTTCAGCCAAAATTATTCAAGTAGGAAACTTTCTTTGGAAAATAGTAACTTCATTTTTAGTATCTGGGTTAATGAATTGTCTTTATGTTATTTGTTGTCAACTTCCTAAGCTAGATATTTTAAATGGCCTGCAAGTTGAGAATGATCAAGAGACCAGAAAATTCAGTAGCTGAGTGCATCATAATCTGTCTTTTCTATCACATACCACCTTTTCCTTTCCACCTTCTCTAGTTGAGAAAGGAAATAGAATCTAGAATCATGAAAAATGTGTTATTGTCCTTAATTATGAAAAACAGAAGGTCTAAGAGTACTTGCTGGTCATTTATTCTTTAAGATTCCATCTGAATGAAGACTTCTGCAGGGAAATAAAAAATGCCTTCCATGCAACTCTTGCATTATATACATGAGACAAGGAAGGCATGGAAGGTCTCAATGAACACCAGACATCCTTTCTTGAATAAGTGGCAGAAACTTAATGATTAGAAATTTTACATTATTTATTTTTGTCATATTCTTTAATCTATATTTCCATTTTTCCCCCAATAAGGAAATAACTCAATGTAGTACTTTTTTACATGAAAATAATTTGTAATTGAGAATTTTTATAATTAGGCTATTACGTTTTCTGAAAAGGGGGGAAATATTAAATTTTAATAAGAGCCCTAGGAAAAAAATTTAAATTTGCAAACACACACAAAATAATTTCTTCTGAATTGAATTATTGTAATTATTATCAATTCACAATTGGCCAAAACAGCATAAATACATCATGAATTTTAATAGTTACTAAATATCTGAAGTAAAGCTTTATTGCAAATCCTCCTTTTAATGAGATGGGTGAAGTGCTTTGGTTTATTTTTCTGTTTTTCTTATTCTAATTAGTTCATGTATCCACAGGCAAAGATTATATATTGCTAAAACATAGAGTTCAGCATCTATTCACATTTTTGCTTTCTCTGGCCTCAGTGCTGAGAAACTTGTCAGAATAGAGGGAGTATTCTTATAGTTATGTCCCTCAGTTCTTTGAATTCCTCCCTAGTTATTGGTAAAAAAAAAAATGATAATTGATCATTAAACTTAGAATTCTGTCTAATCATTTTAACAATTTATTTAGATCCCCATACATTTTTGTTGAAAGCAAAGAATCAGAAGCCACTTGATTTATGAAAAGGTTTATTATCCAGTCATTGAGTCATTTACTTTGCCAACGCTACACTAATGTTTAGAACCAGGAAAATTCTTTATGCCCCAAAGAATCCACTCTCCAAAATGCATGCGAGGTGGGCTTTTGTGTTTTGTTTGTTTTTTTATAAAGTGAAAGAAGTGTGTTTATGAAAAAGAATTAGAGAAAAGAGGACTTGGCCTTCCTCAGACAATTTCTAAGGCAGAACACTCTTTGGAAAGAGCATACACTGGAAATGGATACCCAAAAGACAGTCTGGAAATGGATGCCCAAAATTACTTATATGCCCTCCACCTTATAAAGTTTCTGAATCCTAAAGGTGACAGGTATACCCATTTGAAGACTACTGGCTTAGGGAAGTTTCAACATTCTAGGACCTGAGGGGTATGGCCTTGAAATAATCTATTGTTCCTATGCTTAGCAATCAGGACACTTTATTAATTCTTTTTTTATTGGCAATCTTTCCTCCATGCCGCGTTTGAAGCCTTTGATGAGATGGCACATCTAAGAACCCATGTTGCAAAGGTCAAGTAGATCCAGACATGGCTGACTAAGTCACTGGGACGTTAAGTTATTGGGGCCAATTGCTTGCTTTGAATGCTCAGGTGTAACTTTCCAAATGTGACAGAACATAATTGCTTGGGATTAGTTATTACTCTGGTTAATCTGACAGCACCTGCACTCTAATCCAAATTTTATATGGTTGACCTGTGTGACTTCTAGTATATCACTAAACTCCTCTGCTTTCCTATCCATTAAACAGAGGAGTGAATTTATCATGGCCTGCTTTGAATTCTTTGTTGAATAAATATAACTACAAACGTAGTTTTTAGGGGCAAAACCACATGTGAAAAAATTATTCAGATGAAATATACTCCTCATTTTTAGAGCACTAAAGTTTTAAGTTATAAGAAAGTAAACTTGTTATAATAAATAAGTGACATTTTAAAAATGCAATTTACTAAGCACGCTCTATTTCTTTATGTGCCCGAAAGAGTTTTCTGCATTCAGAAGGTGGAGATCAATAAAATGCAAGATTATCTACAAGACTACATGTAACATAAACTCCAAGAAAGAATGTGTCCTATCAATTAACACATAATACTTTCATGTCACACTAGCTGGGTGTCCTAAAAACTACCAGCTGGAATATGTGACCTCTAGCTTTGATCCAGAGCAAGAGTAGAGATACAACAAGTCACAAAACCAGATCTGAGAGGTTCCTACTATAAAATCAAGCAGGTCTTTTTCCTTGCTTTTTTGGAATTTGCTGGGGTCAAGTGAGACAATGTCTACCTCCATTCTGCACTTGCTGCTCTGGGAGCTAGTAGACACGCCCTCTCCCAGAGTCTGTGCTTTTATACACTTGAAAACCTCTCTTCCCAGTCTGTAGGAAGGAGAGGTGAGAATGAACCCCCATACACACACACACAGCAACTTGTCCGGACCAAAGGAACCCACATCTGACCAGATTCTGCTCTAATCTAAGAACATACCATGGATTAGAAGTCACTCCTGCTTCCAGTTTCAGGACAGATCCTGGAGACTTACCATTTGAGGCTTTGAGGCCAAATTGCCTGGATTTGGCTTCCAGCTTCTGCCACTTTTAAAGATTGTGCAGCTTTAGTTTAGATAAATTATTTAAGCTTTCTGTAAATCAGTTTTACACCTGTAAAATGGGGATCATAATAATAGTATCTTTTCACAGTTCTTATTAAGATAAAGAGTACCATGTCACATGAAAATAGTATGACCATACAAATTGTGGTTCAAACTGGTACACTTGGTGAGTGACTAGAGATGTTATGAATAATTACATCAGGACAACAGGGTAAATTGACTGGGTAAAACACCCTGCATGTGACTTGGACCTTGTTAATGTTAATGAATTATTAATATCCTATTACTACATCCATAATATTCATGTTGCATGGCTTATGGTCAAAATGTTTCTGAGAATATAGCATTCTCTTCCACATTAACATGTTCTGAGTTTGTTCATTTACAGCAGTTTCATGGATTTGTTTTGTTTTGGTTTGGTTTTTGGTTTCCGTTTGTTTTTAATAAGGAAAGAGACATGTATTGTTCAGGAGGGTCCCTTACCCCTGCTTCATTGGGTCATTTCTACTCTAATCCACAATCGGATTTAGTTGCTCGGGACAAGCTCAGTTTGTACGAGAGGAGACCAAGTGTGGAGTCCCTTGCTCTTACTCCAGTCCCCGTCCTTGTCCGATGATGAGAGAAGGGTGATATGAGGTCAGTCCCATGGCAGCAGCAGGAATAAAGTTTAACCTCGGGAAGTTGACAGTTATTTTTGTTTAGATTTAAAAACATTAAAAACACTGTGTCAAAAATCCAGCAAAAATAATTGGTAATAGAAGCAAAGAAATTCCACACTCAGAAGTCCCATGAAGTCATCTCTACACTGCTTGCCAGCATAGGGCCCTTTAAAAACATGTTCTCGGGATCCTGGCCAGCATCACATCAGCTGCCTAAAAGATGGAGCTTCCATCATTTCTTTGGCAAAACGTCATCAAAGGCCAGCAGGGAAGGTCTTTTGACCTGGATTTCTCAGTTCAGGACAATCCTAATACAGGAGATGCCAGGCTAAGTTATTGTTAAATCCAGCTTCGTAACCAAAATTCACTTTGTTTCAACCTATGCATCTAGAGGCAAAAATCTATATTGCACAGTTTAAATGCTTTTAATGTCTATCCCCCGTTAAAGTCTAGGTTTAACACAACCAGCACTCCACAGCAAGAGGACAAAATTTTTCATCTACATGATATGTAGATGAAATCAGTGACATGAAGTTCCTTTTTTTTTGCTGAGCCAAATTCCTTTTATTCCTAATATCAACGGAAATAGCGTTTGTACAGGGCCTTTCTGTTTGGAAGGTGGGCTGAGATGCATTCACTTAAGTATCTTATCCTTTCAGTTCCACCAAATTAACATCCAGCAGACCCAACCCTGTCTGCACCCTAAAGAAAAAGTCCAAACAGTAGTCCTGGGCACTGTTTTCTGCCCTTCTCCACTGTCTGGAGAAAGTGTGGGACAGAGCGAGAAAAGATGAGTTCATACTCAGCCTGGGAAAGCTGCACAGTGGCCTTCCCTGTGGCTCGGCATGAAATGAGCCAAGAGCAGCATGAAATTGCTGACCACAGGTGTGGGGATTCACAGTGACATAAATATCTCTGCTGTTAGCAGTTGGAGGAAGGCTGTGGGAAGATCTGCCACAGCGCCTCCCGCCAAGTCTGCCTTTGTAAAGAAATGGTCATTTAGGCCTCACTGTTGCCAAGAGCATGATGAGTCTCACCCCAACTTTCATTTAAAAGGCCCACGAGGAAGAACTAGAGAATCGCAGGGCTCAATATTTATCTCAGGCCACTGTCAAGAGAAAAGCAAAAGCAAAAAAATCTTAAGGTGCAAAACTGGTATGTTTCACCACAAACACCTAAAATCTTCTACGTGTTAAGAAAACTCCTTCATAAAATAACTAAATAAAGAAAAAACAAAGCCAAAATTGTGATCTGTATGACCAATAAATTATTAACAAGATGACTATATAAGATACTTTAAAATGATTTCCAAAAATGACTTCAATGATTAAGAAAATAGGTAAAGAAAACAGAAAACAAATACCTAAGTCTTTAAAAGGGAGAAAGAGTCTTTTAAAAAAATGTGAAAAACTGTTCAAATTTCCTAACAATGAAAAATGTAAATTAAAAAGTATACCATGTTTGGCTACTAAATTTGAGGACTTTTTTCTTAGATTATAATGCTCAACATTGGATTGTGGAGACTCTACACTACGTGATTTTAAGTTTGGGGAGTGTTGATGGCACGGTTTTGAGACAGTCCCACCCTGTCCCTACCCTGTCATCCTAGGTAGAGGAGCGCCACGGTACCTTAGCTCATAGCAACCAGAAAGTCCTGGGTTTGAGTGATCCTCTTGTCTCAGCCTCCTTAGTAGCTAGGACTACAGGTGCCCACCACAAATGCCCAGCTAATTTTTCTATTTCAGTAGAGATGGGGTCTCACTTTTGCTCAGGCTGGTCTCCAACTTCTGAGCTCAGGCAATTCACCCACCTCAGTCTCTCAATGTCCTGGGATTAGAGGTGTGACCCACTACTCCTGCTCCTGGCCTGATTTTAATTTTTAACCTTTCTTCCATTTTATTTGGCATCAGGCCAAATTTTATTTTTGTATTTCTCTTATTAATTTCTGCACCATTTTGTCTAGTTTTTTTCAATATAAGCAGAATCCACTAGAGTTATTAAAAGTGGTCTTTTAGTGGAAGAGTGTGTTCCAGCCACATTTGTCATCATAACTGGCATGATTGGTCTTTAGTTATGAGAAAGTTTTCAGTTTCTATTTATTCTACTTTTCTTTTGTTGGACAGTGTGTGTCTACATACCATGGCAGTTCTTATTACATATAAATATGCCCTAGTGCTAACTGGAATAATTACAAAGAGACTAGTAACAGTTAAAAAATAAAATTAACCAATAACAGAAGTATTAAATATAATAGCTTTAGCAACTTGATTGACTATTGTGTAGTCATTAAAATCTTTATTTTTATTTATTTATTTTTTTAAATTTTATTAAATCATAATTGTATACATTAGTGCAATCATGGGGCACAATGTGCTGACTTCATATACAATCTGAAATATTTTCATCGACCTTTTAAACATAGCCTTCATGGCATTTTCTTAATCACTATGTGAAGACATTGGTATTCTGCATTTAGTAAGTTTCACAGTAACATGGCATGGAAAAACCTCATAATGTAACAATTCATCAAAAATAATCATTTACAGTATGATCCCAAATGTGTAAAAACTGTACATGTGTGTACATGTGAAAATTTATATAGTCAAAATGATAGCTCAGCCAATGATGGACCACCTATAGGACAGTGGTCTCATAAGAATACAGCAGAACCAAACAAATCCTGTCATCCAGTGGTGCCATAACCACCACGATGCTGTGCAGCACATTCTCCCGTGTTTGTGGTAATGCTGGTGCAGACAGACCTTCTCAACGCCAGTCATATCACATAAAATAATGCTAAACAACCAGGGCCAGTCACAGTGACTCACGCTTGTAATTCTAGCACTCTAGGAGGCCGAGATGGATGAATCGCTGGAGGTCAGGGGTTCAAAACCAGCCCGAGCAAGAGCAAGACCGGGTCTCTAAAAACTAGCCAGGTGTTGTGGCAGGAGGCTGTAGTCCCAGATGCTCGGGGCGTTGAGACAAGATTTGCTGTGAGGTGTGATGCCACAGCACTCTATTGAGTGTAACATAGTGAAACTCTGTCTCAAAAGGAAAAATAATAATAATAATAATAATAAACTACCATGCTGCTACTGGTTCATGTATTGACTGTTAATGTATCATTAAAAAATTTTTAAGCCAATTAACTGTAAATAGCTCCAGGCAGGTCCTTCTGGAAGCATTCCAGAAGAAAGCATTGTTTTCCTAAGCGATGACAAGTCCATGTGTGTTATCTCACCCCTTAAAACCTGCCAGGCAGACAAGACGTGGCAGAGGAAGACAGTTACATTGAAAACCCTGCCGCTGTATAGGCCTAGACTAATGTGTTCATTTGTGTCTGAGTTTTTAAATAAAAAAGTTTAAAAAGTAAAAAAAAATTAATAGAAACAAGCTTATAGAATAAGGTTATAAAGAAATAAAATATTTTTGTACATATGTTACAATGTGTTTGCATTTTAAGATGAATGCTATTATAAGAGTCAAAAGTTAAAAAAAATAAAAAGTTTATAAAATTAAAAAGTCACAGTAAGCTAAGGTTAATTTAATATTGAAGAAATTTTGTTTAATCAATTTAGCATAGCCTACATCTTTATAAAGTTCACAGTAATATAGAGGAATGCCCCAGGCCTCCATATTCACTCATCACCTACTCACTGGCCCCTCCAGAGTGGATTCCCGACTGAAAGCTCCACTGAAGGTAAATCCCCTATACACATGGACAGTATCTTTTATTCTGCATTTTTACTGTCCTTACCATTATGTTACAGCTGCCTACAGTGTGCAGCACAGTTATAAGCTGTACACACATGTAGTCTAGGCCCAACCGAGGTCTATGTAGGCTGTTCTATCTAGGTTTGTGTAAGTAGAGTCCATTTCACACACAGCACAATTGCCTATCACCACATTTTTTCATAGTGTACACTCACCATTTAAGCAAAACGTGACTGTACATATTTGTATTTACAGAAAAAGATGACTTAGAAGTAACCTCAAAATGGAAACAAAGACTGTTACCTATTTATTAATTATTTTTTATTTTTCTCTATTGTGTTTTTTCTATTTTCTACATGTTATGTAGATACTTATGAACACATACTGTATTTGTAATCCCAAATATTCACTAATAGGAATTTTAACATAAGGCTTATCAATGAGATTTTTAGAAGTTAGAGACATCAGAAACTCTTGTACTGCCTTGTAGCAGACTAGAGGGATTATAGAAGTCCAGACACCCAGTTTACAATGGATGGCCACAAGCCAAACTCATTCAGAAGGGTGAGTAGTTCCAGCTACACCGTAAACTCTCGAAATTGGTGAATGGAAAAATAGGCTGGAATTTGAATTGCACATAGTGACAACATAGCGACATCCTCTCATCCATGGATTGTCTAACATATTCCAAGAATGCATAAGACAGAACACGTCAGCAACTGATATTTCACTGAGCAAGGTATTCAGTATATGTTTCTAAAGTCAAAATGTAATGCAAATGTAGGAGTAAATGTATCTTCCCAAATTTAATTTCAACTCTATTACTCTTTTATCTTAAAAACAAATGCAGTGCTCAGTTTGGTGTTTCATTTACAAAGGCATAATTTGATTTTGTTACTTTGGAGTTTGTAATCCAATTTGTATCAATTGTTCGGCCCAATGGAGTGAATTTGCATGGCAATTATATGTTACAATTAATAAACTCAGAACACATCTGAATTTTTGCAGTTTTTATAAGGCTACAGTAGGTTCGAATACCAGATCACTTATTTGTTATTTCTCTCAATGAAATTGTATTTTCTGCTACTAATATCAAACTATTTTCTATTCAGTTTTTCTTGACTGATTATAAATAGGGAAAGAGAGACATTGAATTAAATTGATTTATAGAGGAATGTTAATGTTTATACATCCCCATTGTTTGGTAGACCTCTTGAATGTAATGAATGTGTGTATCTTTCCTTTATAGCTGTCTTAAAGTTTGAGGATATTTAAAGAATAGAACAGATGGAGATAAAACAGAATACAAATTGTTTAAAAGGAACAAGAAAAGTTAAAGAGTAGTGAGCATTTAAAATGCTGTTTTTGCTAAATGCAAATAAAGAAACACATTGAGTTAATAAACAACAAATGTAGAAAATATAGCCGCAAAGATCAGCATTTTACTGGATCTCAATTCAAACATTTTACTGCCTAGTATTATTATTTAAAATATTGAGCATCAGCATAAAATACTTTTACATTCATTTTCACCAAAGAGAGCAACCGTATTCAAGCAGGACAGTGTTTTTACATGCCATACAGGAGGGTAGCATCCTAACCTTTGACTCCTGTTTTCCTCCTTAATGTCTGGTACAACTGTTTCACGGGCACTGAAAACTCACCAAGTCCAAACTTGAACTACCCGCTCCTCAAATCCTGCTGAATTAATCAGTGGTTTTGGTTGTATGTAAAAAAAACTAACTTGCAGTCACCTTAGCAACTAGTGTGTTGTTGGAAGGACCCTAGGGCAGCTTACAGAAGCTGAAAGCAGCCACTCTCTACTCCTCCCCTCACCCCCGCCAGGGAATGGGACTAAGCAAGCATTAAAAGCCTGCAAGAAGCCAGGCAGCACATTCCTTCCAACTCTCACTGCTACTGCTCTGCTCCTGGACTTCATTCTACTGCAGACCTGCAGTGTCTATGGCAGAGGACACCAGCTCCCCAGATCCTTACTTTGACCTGGGTCCTCCGGTTCAGGCCGTAGAGAGACCTGCTTCTTTCTTTTTACTCTCTACGGTTTCATCATAGGAAGGCTTCTTTCCTTCCCAGAGCACAGCACACTCTCTGTCCATCACAGCCTGTGCCGTAGAATGCCATCCCCTTCCCATTCAGCACCAACTTTTACACGTGGGAAAACTGAACCTTATAGAAGTATATTCTGTACATTGCTCAAGAACACACAACACACAAGGGTCAGAGCCGGATATATTCCTAGGTCATGTATGCCTGATTGCTGAGTCTTTACCACATAGACATGACTTTTTGGGTGCCTTTGTGCAAAGATTACATTGTCATAGACTCTTAGGGAGGATCACTGATTTTAGTATAACACTTCTTTATTTAATCATGTATTTATCAACCAGCAAAGATTTATTAGGTTCCTCCCTGTCCCTGGAATACTGAGCTGAGTGATTGGTCTAAAGAGACATATAATACTAGATTTCTATTCTAAAAGCTAATGATCAAAATGTCATAAACAAGACAATTGCCTCCTCTAAATGACAACCACAATCTTAAATACATATAAAACATGATATGTTCACCACATAAGTGACACAATCAATAAATGTAACCATTATCTGCTAAAAAAACAAACAAACAAAAAACTAGTGGAAATAGTGGAAAGCTTAAGAGGGGACAAAAGAGTTTGATTTACATGATTGACCGTAAATCCTTCTGCTGGAGATTTCAGGGAAATTGACACACACACACATATGTACATATAAAGAGAGAGAATATGTTATATACTAAATAAAGCTTGTAAGGTCTCTAAATTCAGATTCTTCTAGGCACTGAGAAACACAAAACCTGGACAGAGTGGAGAGTGGAGATCCTTCATCTGAGGCTCCTGGGCTCCAGGGGAGTCTGTCTCAGAGTCTGCTGCCATCCCCATGGCAGTTGTCACCTAGAGTTTGTTAAAAGTACAGATCTGAAATCCCTCCTTAACTGATTCCACTCATATCCCGGGACTTGGCCTCCAGAGTCCACTTAAACAATCATCCAAGGAGATGCTTAATTTGGTCCCCTCTGTTGTGGATGGTGACGTGCAGGCTCTGAAGCTGGACCACACCGGAAACGGTGCACAGAGCATGCGCACCCGTGTGCCAAGGCTCCATGGCTTCCATCCAATGTCAAAAGAGTCCGAGACCCAGAAGAAAATGCTAACAACCACCCCGACACAGGGAAGAGGGCCACAGTATTATAAAGGCTGAGAAACAGAATTTTTCTTTGTTAAGAGAATCAAAACTATCGCGCTCAGGACAGAAGCACTAACCCGAGGCTGGATCTGAGCGTGCAGGGCCATTCAATGGATGATAATTCTGGCCAAGTGTTTGCCATCTCTACAGAAAGTGGAAGAAGAATAACTATCATAAAACTGTAGGAGAAGGAATTGAGACAGGGAATAAATACTTCTTCACACCAAAAGTGCTGGAAATAACCCAGAGGGCAGAAATAAACTAGATAATCACCTATCCCTAAAGTCAAACCCACTAAAAGATAGAGTATCCCGTCCATTCTTCCTCAGCAGAAAATACAGCTGTGCATTCTTGATTGTTTTTGATATTGCAATAATTACACTGGCCATAATAAAAGAAGAGACTTTATGGTATTTCAGGTATTTGGGATATGTATCTTTATTAACATTTTAATTTTAAGCTAGTCTCATCATATTTTCTGAGTCCTTCATTAATTATCCATTATCCTAGCAAAATGATCATTGCTACAATTAGTGAATCAGTTAGTGATATTTTTAAAGGCGCATGTTGAACACACATGTTAACTTGGATAATTTTCTACGACAAAAAGGTGAGAAAAATTTTATATTTAATAGCACCTGTTCTAAATAAAATATATTTACATTTGGAAGATTACAGTATAAATTATCTTGGGCCCTAGCTAAAACAATCTCATAATGACTAGTCAACTTTAATAACTTGATCAGGTCAAATAACATGTTGTTTGACCATATGTAAGAGAACAAAATGTTGACTTTTCATCCAGATGGGGGATGTGTGCGTGTGTGTATATATACTGTTCATATACATATAAAGTCAAGGTAAGGATCACAAGTTTATACAAAGGGATTCATGGAAATAACGATAACAAGCTGATTAAGTGAATGACGCGAGAGTTGTTTGTGTTGATTTCTGAAATAAAATTGCAAAAAAAATAATTAAATAAGAAGCCGATTACAAAGGGCAAAACTTAAACTAAAAATAACGGTAAAAACAAAGGAAATGTTTCCACCGTGAAGTCAGAAAGCTATGTGACTCTACAAAGGATGAGGTGTGCAATTATATCAGTAAGTACTCATTTATGTTTTCGACTTGAAAACATTTAATTTTATTAATATCGCAGAGAGAAGTTGAAAAGTAGAAAATGTATACTGTAAAACTAGACTCATCAAAGCACCATCAAATGCAGCATGATAACTGTAAAGTGAAGTGTCGGGAGACTTCCACATCAGCCACCACCGTTTGGCTTAATGTGTTCTAATATATTGTAGTTTCATGGAGTAAATAACAAATGATACCTTGATCACCTGAAGTGCTAAACTATATTCTTCTCATCCAAAGCACTAATCTCATATTAGAAGATAATATCACTGAAGGAATTTCACCTTGACTTGAAACGTGGAACACAGTGTAAGGAAAAAAACATTTCATTTCTTCACTAAATAGTATAATAATGTTTTATGGGTGCTCATTTAAATTGGGGACAGTTGTTTCTCAACTTTTCCTTAACATGATTATTTCTTTTCCTTTTTTAAAAAAAAAATTTCAAGATTACTGAAAAGTCACAAGAATAGTGCAAAGAGTTTCTGTACGTCCTTCATCCAGATATACCAATCCATTTTCCTTATAATTTTTACTTTTACATATATTTTTCTAAATCACTTAACAGTTAAGTTGAAAACATTGTACCCCTTTACTCTGAAATACAATACTTTGTGTATGTTTTCTAAGAACAAGTATTAATATATCCTTAAGGAACAACACTGAGTTCTCCAAATCAGGAAATTTAACAATGATATAATACCAGTGTTTGATTCACAGTCCATATTTAAAATCTATTTCTATTTCCTATATTAAGAATGACCTAAAAGAAACTTCATGAGAAAATATGAGAAAAGTAACATGTTACTGAATATTTATAAAAGAAACAAGAAGCGGGGGGGGGGGGAGGAGCCAAGATGACGGTCTGTAGCCAGCTTTCTGCAGACACTCCTGTCCAGAAGGAGAGTTAAAGGACAGAAATTTAGCAAGAAAGCCAACGGTTTGGAGCTGAGTCAAGAGACAAGGTCGAGGAACGCACATCAACCCT
>CAUYON010035654.1:0-34289 GCA_963573935.1 Arctocebus calabarensis
TGCATAATTTGATTAAAAGCAACCTGAAATTCCTCTACCAGGTATATATCCAGAAGACCAAAAATCACATTGTAACAAAGGTATTTGTACCAGAATGTTCATTGCAGCCCAATTCATAATTGCTAAGTCATGGAAGAAGCCAAAGTACCCATCGACCCATGAATGGATTAATAAATTGTGGTACATGTATACCATGGAATATGATGCAGCCTTAAAGAAAGATGGAGACTTTACCTCTTTCATGTTTATGTGGATAGAGCTGGAACAAATTATCTCAAGAATGGAAGAAAAGGGATCTAATGTATCCAGCCCTGCTAAGAAGCAAATTTATAGCTTTCATATAAAGGCTATAACCCAACTATAGCATAAGAATATGGGGAAAGGGAGGGGAGAGGAGAGGAAGGGTGGGTGGAGAGAGGGTAAATGGTGGGATCACACTTATGGTGCACCTCAGAAGGGCATAGGTGAAATCTACTAAAGGCAGAATACAAATGTTTTAATACAATATAGAAAAAAAATCCCATGAAAGTTATGTCAAACAATTGGATGAAAATATTTCAGATTGTATATGAAGCCAGCACATTGTACACCATGATTGCACTAATGTACACAGCTATGATTTAATAAAAAAAGAAATGAAATAAAATAAAAACAATCTATACTCTCTCAAGAAAAAATAAGAAACCAGTTAGTAATACACTATTATTTTTTGCAATATCCATATTTCAGAAGAAGAAAGGAAAGATGGGGAAGGGAGTAAGAAGAGACAGCTGAGCAATATGTGGGGTAAATAGGATATTCAAGTTTCAAGTTTAATCTCTGGAGCTCCTAACATGAGGGATGCCAGGATCTTTTGTCTAATTTCTGTTTAGAGGACCTGTCCATCTCTGAGATAGGGATGTTAAAATCCCCTGTTATCATGGTGTTATAAGATATGATATTGCTCAGACTAAGTAAAGTCTGTTTCAAGAATCCAAGAGCGTTTAAATTGGGTGCATAAATATTTGGAATTGAGATGTCTTCTTGTTGTATTTTTCCCTTGAAGAAGAATATATTCCAGCTCCATCCATGTAAACATGAAAGAGGTAAAGTCTCCATCTTTCTTTCTTTAAACTGTTGTTGATACTTTCTATTTCATCTTTAAGTTCCCTAATTGACTTCTTCAGTTCCTCTGCTATGAAGTGACCATCATTGTCCATCCAACGTGAAGTGACCATCATTGTCTTTTTTTGATTTTAGTTGCTTTAAATCCACATGTATCGGAAAATAAGATTGTAACCCCTCTTTTCTTCTGAATTCCATTTGCCTGAAAAATTGACTTCCAACCCTTAACTCTGAGTTTTCATTTGTCTTTTGACGTGAGGTGTATTTCCTGCAGACAGAAAATAGATGGCTTTGTTTTTAATCTAATCAGCTGACCTATACCTCTTCAGTGGAGAATTCAAGTCATTGACATTTATTGAGATAACTGATGAGTGTGGTGACATTCTATTCATCTTATTTTGTGAAAGTCCATTGCTTAGTTTTGTCTTTTGCATCATTGTGGAAGCTAGGTTCTTTCCTTTAGTTTTTAGGTGTTTACTGTGCTGAAGGTCCATTGTGATGGTCAGTGTGTAGAACAGGTTGAAGTATTTCCTGCACAGCTGGCCTTCTTGTGGCAAATTTCCTCAATGTTTGCATTTCAGTAAAAGAGTTGATTTCTCTGTCAATTTTAACTCTTAGCTCAGTGGGATATAGAATTCTGGGCCAGAAATTGTTCTGTTTAAATAGATTAAAGGTAGATGGCCATTGCCTTTTGGCTTGAAAAGTTGCATTAGAGAAGTCCTGATGGATTTGTCCCTGTAGGTAAGTTGGGGCTTACTCTTGGCAGCTTGCAAAATCTTTTCTTTTTGTCTTGACTTTAGATAGGTTCATCACAATGTGTCCTGGAGAAGCTCTATTTGAGTTGAGGTGACCGGGGGTCTGATATCCCTCTGAAAGGAGTATGTCAGAATCTTGGGTGATAGATGGGAAATTTTCATTTATAATATTCTCTAGAATGGTTTCCATTCCTCTGGAGCATTCTTCTTCCCCTTCTGGGAAACCTATATAATTCATATATTAGAACACTTCATAAGGTCCCATAATTCTGTCAGTGAATGTTCTGCTTTCTCTCTCTTCTTTTCTGCTTCTTTAACTATCTAAGTTATCTCAAGAGCTTTATCCTCTACCTCTGAGATTCTTTCTTCTGCATGATCTAATCTGTTGTTGATACTTTCTTTTTTTTTTTTTATTAAATCACAGCTATGTACATTAGTGCAATCATGGGGTACAATGTCCTGGCTTCATATACAATCTGAAATATTTTCATCCAACTGTTTGACATAACCTTCATGGAATTTTCTTGGTTATTGTGTGAAAACATTTGTATTCTGCATTTAGTAAGTTTCACCTGTACCCTTATAAGATGCACCATAAGTGTGATCCCACCATTTACCCTCTCTCCACCCATTCTCCCTCCTCCCCTCTTCTCCCTTTCCCCTTTTCCCATATTCTTGTGCTATAATTGGGTTATAGCCTTCACATGAAAACTATAAATTAGCTTCATAGTAGGGCTGAGTACATTGGATACTTTTTCTTCCATTCTTGAGATACTTTGCTAAGAAGAATATGTTCCAGCTCCATCCATGTAAACATGAAAGAGGTAAAGTCTCCATCTTTCTTTAAGGCCGCGTAACATTCCATGGTATACATGTACCACAATTTATTAATCCATTCGTGAATTGATGGGCACTTGGGTTTCTTCCATGACTTAGCAATTATGAATTGGGCTGCAGTGAACATTCTTTGAACATGTCTTTGTTATAATGTGATTTTTGGTCTTCTGGGTATATACCTAGTAAGGGAATTATAGTATCAAATGGCAGGTCAATTTTTCGATCTCTAAGTACTCTCCAAACATCCCTACAAAAGGAACGTATTAGTGTGCATTCCTACCAACAGTGTAGAAGTGTTCCCTTTTCTCCACATCCACGCCAACAAATCTGGTTTGGGGATTTTGTTATGTGGGCTAATCTTACTAGAGTTCGGTGATACCTCAAAATAGTTTTGATTTGCATTTCTCTGATGATTAAAGATGGTGAGCATTTTTTCATGTGTCTGTAGGCTGTGCGCCTATCTTCTTTAGAGAAGTCTCTCTTCAAGTCTTTTGCCCATCCTGAGATGGGATCACTTGTTCTTTTCTTGCTAATACGTTTGAGTTCTCTGTGGATTCTGTTTATTAAACCTTTGTCAGAGGCATAACCTGCAAATATTTTCTTCCATTCTGAGGGCTGTCTGCTTGCTAAACTAACTAGGTTCTTGGCTGTACAGAAGTTTTTTAATTTGAGACTTAAACTTAAGATATGAAACTATAAAAATTCTAGAAGAAAGTGCAGGGAAAACTCTTGAAAGAATTGGCTTGGGTGAATATTTTATGAGGAGGACTCCCCAGGTAATTGAAGCAGTATCAAAGATACACTACTGGGACCTGATCAAAGTAACCCCTCTTCATGCTAAAAAGATGTGGCTCTTTTTCTTTTCTTATATTAGGATTTATGGACTACTAATTGCATTAGAAATTCCTTTACATGTAAGAAGAACACAACGTCTTGACCTCAGAGATAAGAAAGCCATCTCATGCCTATCCCGTAATGCTTTCAGAACAGGCTGTAGCAAAACAGCTTAGCCCTGTCTGGATGCAGGAGACGTTTTTGAACTGGCATCAAGGAACCACCATCAATGGACTTTGCAGTTAGTTCCCCCCAAATCCTGGCTAAGGTATCCAAGAGGTGAGGTTTAAAAAGAATTCCCATTGCATTTACTGAAATGGCCAGGAATTAAAATAGCAATAGCACCGGGAGAGCAGCTGTGGATCAGTAGCTAGAAACTGCTGAGAATTGCAATGACTGACCCAGGCATTAGGAGATGGCAAGAGCAATAGGGGGCAGTGAGTAGTATAATTGTAATCATAATTGTGTATACGTTCTAATCATTATAATAATGTTTTTATAACCGCTTACTTATTTCAAGGAGCATGTAGGTTTTTGTTTCATCTTCTCCCTAATCATTTACTATGATGAATAAAACAAAGTCTTCTATTTTATTTGAAGTTCATTTTCCTCTACCCCAGTAATAAAAAAGGGAAGTAAACTTCCCTTTTTCAGTTTTATTAGTCACTAAGTAACAAGATCTTTCTTATCTGAGTCCCAGATGAACCATTCCATTTCTATATTCATGGAAATATTCCTTGTTCAAAAATCTACATTGACTAATATTAATGGACTCCCTCCAGCTTCCTGTTATCCTGAACACAAGTGGAGTTTTCTCTTCCATTAGGGCCTTTTTCTCACTGGTCCTCTGACTGAAATAGTCTTCCCTGGAGCTTAACCTAGTTGGTTTCTTTTTGCCATTCAGGTCAAAGCTGAAATGATACCTCCCTAGAATGTCTTCCCCAGGCCCCACAATGAAATATTTCCTCCTATTTTCCTATTTTGTTTGCTTAAAGTGTTTTATTTACATATGTTTATGGTTATCACTTATTAACAGCTGGCATTATTTAGTTACTTACTTTTAACATTTCTATTTTCTCCCTTACTAGTATATAAGAGGGCTTGTCTTGATCTCAGCTGTGTTTTCATCACTAAAATATTGCCTGATAAATAATAGATGCTTGATAATCATTTGTTGAATAAATATGTGCAAGAAGGAAGGGAGAAATACAAGAAAGAAAGTAGGAAGGAAGAAGAGAAGGAAGGGAGAGGTTGATTTTGAAAATCTACTGTGTTGCAGAGACGGTTAGTGGTCCTGGAATGTGCAGTGTGAGTAAAACAAGCTGGGTATTCAGCATTTCACACTATATTATGAACACTTGGAGAATGGAAATTAAGTACTACGATAGAAGTACAGAAAAGTAGAATACTGAATAGGTATCAACAAATTCTGTTGCTATGTACATGTTGGGAGAGGGATCAGGGAGGGATAGAGAGGTTGACACTTGTATTTGACCTTAGGGTATGTACGTAAATTTTCTAAAGGGAAGGATATTCCAGAAAAAAAAGCAGAGCAAATGTTAGAAGGCAAACATATAATATGGAATATTTTGAACAATGAAACATGTTGGGAAAAAATATCTTCATTTTTTCCATTAATATTTTTCTAATGAAAGTAAAATTATTATCTTATCAAATAAATTCTTAAATACAAATAATATGTTGAGGAATATGTGGAAATTTAATGAATACTTTTGCTATGTTTTTATCTAAGGTTATGCATACTTACATATATTTAAGTGTCTTGGGTGGATACTTAAGAACAAATTTCTCCTTGATTTCTGGTGGTAGAGGACATGATTTTCCAATATTTTATGAATTGGTACAATATAAAATCACTTGAGAGTGGTTGTCACTGATATCAATGCCTACTAAGTTGTTATACAGCCTCAGATTTATAGGTCAATTGGCATTATTTCTTGAAGAATGATCTCAAATGTTGGCTTAGGAGAAATCAAACAACAACTTCCATTCCCTTCGCCTGCATTCCACTCTCACCCGTCATTGCCACTTGTACTTATTTGCTTTAATTTGTGTACCAGAAATGATACATCCTGAAATGAAAAAACGCTTTCAGGATGTGTGAAAGTACATTCCTTCCCAAGATGGTTTTATTTTCGTTTGTACTCCTGACTCATTGATATAAAATCTTCCCTTCTTTTTCCTCCTTTTTTTTTGAATTCTACCCTACCCATTTCCTCCCTTTTTTTGTAATCTAAGTTACTACATACTAGGTTCCAAGTAAAATGTTTGAACTCATTTATAAGAAATGCGTCTTACTCTGATTGACTTAATAAAACAAATCAGACAATTATTTCATTGATTTAACCAGTATTTCTTAGGAGTCTACTGTGAGCTAGGTCTGGGGAATCTAGCAATGAAAAGGATAGTAGAATTCTCCATCCTCCTGGGGCTTACATTCAAGAGGGCAAAATTTTCTTTATAAAAAAGATATGAATAAATAAGTGATTTTAACCAAATACATGAGATGTGAATGAAATAACACAGATCAAAGTAAAAAGAGCAACTGGGAGGAGGGATAGATGAGAGAAGTCTTCTCTGAAAAGAAGATAACTGAGCTGAGATCTAAATATAAGATAGAACCAGCTGCACAAAGATACACTACAATCACTTTCTAGAAAGAAGTAAGCTTGGTGACATCTAAAGAATATCAGGAAAACCTAGTGTGCTACAATGGTGTGAGAAAGAGAAAGTAAGACAGGAGAAGACTTGTAGGGATAATCACAGGACAAATATTTTTGTGAACAAGGTAGTCCATAAAAATATCATCAAAGTATATGCAGTCTGTCATGTATCATGACATCTATAAGAGATTTAGTAAAATCTCTCCTGTTATTTGGTGAAAAAATGAAAAATTCCTGAATCTGGTGATAATAATTATATAGTCCTATCTGTTTGACTGTACCAAGCATGCATCAGTGACGGGACTTCTGCCATCTGGAAAGATGGCCCTATCTGCTTCATGCCCATACCTTCACCCTTGGCCAGATAAGAGTTCAACATTTGGTTAACATTTGGATGAAGACAGAGAAGACAAAGCTATTGAAGTTTTAGAGAACATGAAACTGGAAGAGAGAACTAACAAGAGAGATGTTGGAATCAGAACTCAAAATATTCTCAATAGGCTGTCAGCATCAGCCAGAACAAATAAGGAGAAATTTAAGAGCTAGAAACATGAAGTTCTACATTTCTGTTAAAAAAAAAAAAATTTAACCTCACATATAAGGATTAACAGCAATTCATGTGAAAGGGTTTGGCAGTGAGAGTTGAATGCAAGGTCAGAATGAACTTGCAGCATGACTTAGCTGCTAAAATAGTAAAGACATTTTAGGCTGTATTAATAGCAGTCGAATGTCAAGGACATTCCTTCCCAAGATGGTTCTTTTGTGCTTTGTTCAGATCAAAGCCACCTGGAGCATGTCCATTTAAAAGGCCATGATTTATTGTTTTAGTTTTGAATAGCTGAAGTTTGTCATGTAAGATTGAAATTGTAGGAATACAACATTATATCAAGCAGAGATCCTATTCCCAAAGGTTTTACAGAAGAGTAAAGGAAAATTGACAGATGAGAAAAATAATGTAGGTCTTTTAGATAGACATTGGTCACTATCAATTGTAGAAATCAAAAGAGTTGGACTTCATAGGTAATGGAGTAGCCATAGAAATGTCTGAATTGGGGGAAGTATGCAATCAAATCTGTGTTTTAAGAAAGGAAGAGAGAGTGAAATACCCAGCAATTTGCAGATTCATTTATAAGGGCCTCAAAGGCCCTTGAGGTCTTGTGCCTACAGGATTTAGCTACATGAGGAAGAACCAGGAAAAACTGATGGGAATTGCAAGATGACAGATTTTCATTCAGTATAATGAATTTTCTACTTTTCATGTTGTCCCAAGATGAAACAACCATTGGTAAAGCAACCAACTGACCTATTCACAGGAAGAGATCAAGCCAACACTTGGCAGCCATGTCCCAAAACTTTCATGAGCTGATGCAGTGGTTGGCGTCAGGATGCCCACCCAGTCCTAGGGATCAGACAGGTCTGTGTTTTCATGCATAACAATACACTCATTAGTTAATGTGGTGAACAAAACAATCATTTCTGTATTTTGTTAGCTTTGTGTTTGTTCTTTCTACTGTCTATAAAAGGTACTACATATTTTTATGCTTTACTATTATTATCACAAGATTATATAAAGGAGTTTTTTCTAACCGCTTTTGTCACATTGTTTTATTTTAAAATGTCAAAAATATTGGGCAGTGCCTGTAGCTCAAAGGAGTAGGGAACCGGCCTCATATACCAGAGGTACTGATTTCAAACCCAGCCCTGGTCAAAAACTTCAAAAAAAAAAGGGGGGGGGGGTTAAAAATATTCATTACATATCTTGAGAAATTTGATCAAATAACATTTTTTGTTCCAATAAGAGATATTACCCAATTTAAATTTGAGCTCCAGCATCTTCATTTTAAAATACAAGGGCCAGGAGATAAAATTAACCATAAGTATAATACATGTGGTTTGGGTTATTAATTTACACAACCAAATAGGAAAAATATAGATCCTACAATCTCTCTGTGTTAAACATACCAATATGCTACAAATATAGAAATGGTGATTTAGCTTTCTAATTAATCATAGTAATTTCAGGAGCCATTATGGAATATATTCATAATGTATCACAGATTTTTCTGATTTCTTAAGATTTTAACAAAATAATATTTTTCCACATTTTTATTAGCTTATGTTCATTCTCAATATTATCCATAAAATGTCAAAGCATATGCAACAAAAACATGTGTCTACCTTTTTCATAGTAGAGAAAGTGAAAAATCAATCATGGTGCTGTCACAGGCAGAGAAGAATCTGGGAAGGAACAGGAAAAAATACCACAGCACCGATTAGTAGATAAATTACACTGCAGCCAGTGTTTGCAACTAAATCAACAGTAACCTGATTCATGGTTCTTCCACACAGCATCGCTGAATGGAAAAGGAAACTTCACAAGTTTTCATTAGGGAATGTGTTTAGTGCACCTGGAGGCACAGGGAGAGGAATAACATGCATGAGGAATCTCTTTTTGTGAAAAAACTGTTGACGAAACTTGGATTAATATTTAATAGAAAGCTCACCCTGAGAACATTAGATTTCTACTTGTACTTTAGTTTTTGCTTTAATTGCTACTTTAGGTAAAATTTGTATTGCTTTTCAGAATCCTGTATCATAAAATCCCATTTTGCTAAAGAGAGTGAGAGTATAACTGACAGCATTTGTGAAGTTTAAACCTATCCTGGAGAGTTTACATCTCTTGTGTTAACCTGGATGGAGGTGGAACACATTCTTCCTAGTAAAGCATCGCAAGAATGAAGAAGCAAGAATTCAATGTACTCTATTCTAATGTGAAGCCAGTAGAAGAGCTAATACAAGGTGCAGGGTAGGGGAAGGAGGGGTGAGGCCAGGGGAAGAGGTTGGGGGGCGGGGGTCATGGTGTATGCCACACCTCTTGTGGGGGAGAATCCTATTACAAGAGGGGCTTCACCTAACAAATGCAAACAGTGTAACCTAATTCTTTGTACCCTCGATGAATCCCAAACCATAAAAAGGAGAAAAGAATCAGTAACAATAGCTTATTAAAGGCCAGGGCACTTATAAACTAAAAAAAAGAATCAGTAACAATAGCTTATTAAAGGCCAGGGCACTTATAAACTAAAAAAAAGAATCAGTAACAATAGCTTATTAAAGGCCAGGGCACTTATAAACTAAAAAAAGAAAAATTTAAAGCCATTTAAAGCCAAAATTTACTGACAAGTAAAACAGACAAATGTCAGATAACAGAGAATGTAAGCACCACTCTGTAACTGCTAGGAATTCCTGTACAGGAGTGAGCCCAAGTTTGATTATTTTTTCAATTTTAAAATCTTATGTTCTTTTAACATCTTTTCAAAATTTGATTTTTGCCTCAGTATCCCAGTGAGTCCTCTTTTTCAGCATCCAGGCTTGTCAAGTCCCAGAGGAGGGACACCTCACTGTTTCTTGTCCTCCCGTTTCCAGGTTGCAGAAATTGAGGAGGGGTTAGGGGAGGAACCTCAGTACAAGGCAGACAGCTCATGCAATAAGAACACAATTTTCATCCCTCCACCACCAAACATCCCTATTTTTTGCACAATCTATATATCTCTCCACTCTTTTCATAATCATCATTATTTAACTAAAGGTCATACTTCAATCATATTTCCTTAGTTTTTATCTAATGTTTTTTTTTCTTTATTCTAGAATCTCATCTAAGATGTCACATTACATGTCATCATCATGTCTTGTCAGCCTCCTGGCTGTGACGGTTTTCCAGACGTTCCCCGTATTTGGTGATCGTGGCAGTTTTGAGGAGTACCGATCAGGTATTCTGTAGTAGGTTTCTTGATTGAGATTTGTTTAATATTTTCCCCATGGATAGACTGAAATCTCTGGTTTTTAGGAGGAAGAACACAGAGGTTGAGGACTGTTTCCATCATTCCCATTAGGGGGCACATCCTGCCAATATCACTTCCTACCATTGCCAGTAGGCAGGATGACATGGCTCAGGAAGAGTTTGATCCATCTCTCCCCTCCTGTGCTTCATTTTTCATGCTTTTTGGAAGGGAAGCCACCATGGTCAGCTTGCACTTCCAGCAATAGGAATTATGCTTTGTTTTCCAAAGCATCCTAAAATCTAATCACCATTTCTCAGGAATGTTGAAGCAACAATGCTGGCCATTGTCTTTAACACAGAGGTAACAACACATCAGCCAGTGTTGCCACATTTTGGGTGCACTTCCAGCTTCCACTCACTTGGCTTCAAAGAACAGCTGTGACCCTGGGATCTGGTGCCCACAGAGACACGAACCTGCTGAGTGAGTCTATAAAGCAGAACGGAAGTGAAAACTGTACAATTCATTCATTACTCTTCTTCATTTTTAGTTCTTTTTGCTTTCTTTGATAATTTTTCTCCATTTCAAATTAGTTTTTGGTTAGTCCCTCCCTTCCCACTCTTTTTCTCTTACCTTGCCTTATTTCATAACTTTCCTATTCCCAAGTGTCTTCTTACAGGTCACGTATGATGAGTTAGAAAAAATCTGACAGGATAAATCTTAAACAATATCGTGCCCTACTTCCACAGATTGCTGACCAAAACCACATGCTTCATGTGCTAAAGTTAGAATATGAAATGCCCTGAGCACTGTGTAAAACAGCAACTATTTCCATTGTGATATGATTTACAAATTGATTTTATAAAGCGCACACTTTATATAATACTAATGAAAAGGGAGATACTAAAATCTGAGGTGACACCAATTTTCTGCATTCTATTTGAAACATACATACTTGGCATATATTAGGCCCAACCGATGAATCAGATGCTAAAGATATAAAGAAATGGTTCCTATGGTACAGAGCCCACAGACTAGTAGACTACAGTTAGCTAACAGCCCATAAGTAAAAACTAAAAGGCTATCACCTTTATTTATTTTTTACCACAACTGCTTGTGTATAGGCTATATTAAAAGGTGCCTTAACACTATAATTAGAGAATTCTAAATTAAATATATTTTTTAAGTCTAACTGATTAACAAATATTTTTAAGCCTAACTAATTAGCAATAATGTAAAAGACTGAAAATATGCAACATCATTAGGGTATGTTTTATTGTAAATTGATTGCTCATTTTGTTTTTGCTAATTTCTCAACAGGATTATTTGCCTACTTTGTTTGTGGAAGCTCTTTGTCTATTTGGATTACAGTCTCTCTCTCTTTTTTTTTTTTTTTTTTTTGGTAGAGACAGTGTCTCACTTTATTGACCTAGGTAGAGTACCGTGGCTTCACACAGCTCACAGCAACCTCCAGTTCCTGGGCTTAGGCGATTCTCTTGCCTCAGCCTGTCAAGCAGCTGGGACCACAGGTACCCTCCTCAATGCCCGGCTATTTTTTTGCTGAGCCACAGGCACCACCCAGGATTACAGTCTCTCTATCTCTCAGAGATTTAAGGTATTTAAGGTATTTAAGGTATTTTCTGATATGTGTTTGTATTTTTATACATTCACAACATCTTTTGCCCTTCAAAGAACTTTAACTTTGGCCAAATTTATTAATGTATTCCTACTTTCTTCCTTTCACATTCTTTTTATATTCTAACTAAAATTATGAAGTAGCAACTATTAAAGTTCAACATGATTCAAACTCTATGATCTCAATTTTATAAAAAAAAAAGATAAAAAGGAAGAAAATAGTACTTCCCAGAGTTTCCAAACTGTCTTTACTCATCATGTATTATTCTTATAATGAAATTAAACTACAAATACAATTGTTTTTAAATATGTGATGTATCTCAAAAAGAAAATTCATGAAAGTTTTAGCCCTTCCTATTATTTTGAGCATGGAAAGGCCAGCATCTTCAGGAATAGTGCTTAGACTAGGTGAATTTTAAGCAAATGTTGAGGTGGTTCATTTTTCCTTTTGGGACAGAAATCCTCCTCTTGCAGGACTGGTAAAGTTAGTATTATGTGAACATCAGAGAAGGCACACTGAACAGCTGAGAAGTATAAAGAACCAAGAAGAAAATATTAAACATTGAGTAAATAATATACTATTACTTTTACCCGTATTTGAATGAAGTCTCTCTTTTTCCATCAGTACCTGAAATCTGTAAATAATCTGAGAAAGAAACTAGATATTTGAAGGTTATTCCCTTTTTCATTAACAAACGTGAAATACCCCTGGGTCTATAAAATGCAGCCACTTCCACCAAAGGGATCAAAGAAATGAGCATATTGAAGCAGTGCCATTCAACAAAGGATTGGGACTAGCAAAATGGGAAGAAAAGTGTTTTCTGGGTAGCAAAAGGAAGGATTCAAAGCCATTCTAGGCCACGACTGGCCTTTGTTGTAATAAGGGATAATACCAGTGTTAGCACATGGGGTGACTATAAAAGGTGTCTGAGATGATGGCACTAAGGAGTGTGGTCCAACCCTTGCTTGGTCCACCACCTAGACCAGCACTGACACCTTGTGGGTTGAACAAATGAACAGAAATCACTAGACAATTCCCTAAGATGAGTTATTTGTAGGAAAGGACAGAGGCAGGTAAATAGTATAGACATATGTGTTACATTTGTAAACAGAGGGAACTGCCATGAGCACATGTGGTTTGGAATGTGGTTGTAATGGAACACCTCGGATTTGATGTGGCTCTCAATGGACGGGATAAATTTGAACAAAAGAACAAAACAAGGAAGAGACAAGAAGCATAGGGGGGAGTAGAAGGATCTGGATGCGGCTGTGCAAATTATTTATGAGCCAAGCAAATGGAGAGTGGCAGGAGATGAGATGGAAAAGTTGGATGGGACGGGGGAGCTCGCTCTGAATAAATAACATTCCATTGTTTAAAATTGAGTAGTGGATTTACAAGTGTTACATTGTCATCATAATTATTTTTATTATGCATCCAAACTTATGTGCATATTATGTATATTTATTCATATAATCAAATATTAAGCATTTTTAAGTGAGTTAGGCCTGGAGAGAAAGGATTGGTATGTCAAACTGTGAAGTAGGAAGAAGATGCCTAAATTTGTGTTTAATGGAAAAAACTCTTAATTTTTTGTTATAGCTATCGTCTGTGTTTCTCTAACATTTTGCACCTGTCCTTAGGCACTTAATAAAATGGTATAAACTTTTTTCAAGTACATTATTAATAAAACCTTAAAAGACGGGTGTTATGTTTTCTACAATCTCTTTCATCTCAGAAATTTAAGACTCCTTAACCAAGTCCTTAGCGTATTCCTGGACATTCTTGCATTGCTACTTGACAGAAGGTAATGTCTAGCTTTCAAATAAAGTACCTAAAATTAATTTAGCTCAAAATAGCCTCTTTGGTTTCCTGCTGTTTTACTGACATACTGCATTTTGCTGAGAAACTGCCTTAAAACTCAGCCTATTCATAAGCAGGCCCTTTTGACAATTTTAACATCTTAACAATTTACAATTGTGATTACAATATCTAATTTCAAAATAATTTTGCATAAAGTTTCTTCATAAGCATTAAGAGTTTGCTCAAGATGGAATCTGGACTCAAGCAGAGGAGAGGTCGGAAGAAGGCTAACTTCCATTAGAGGGGACTGGAGGTGGGGCGAGTAGGAGGAAGGATGAATTTCAGACATGGCAAGGTGGAGGAGTTCATGCTAAGAGTAGCAATTCTGCATAAAAGGGAAGAGAGCAACCTCTCCGTGGGCCTAGGGCCAATGTTTGGGGAGGGAAAGGAAAAGCACTAGAGAGGTACTTACAGGAAAGGCCAGAAGAATTTTAAACAAACTTGACATGACAGTTAAGCAAAATGTGAAAATTTGTGCCCATACAAGTGAAGGAAATTTTGACCTTGAGAGCTGACACAGATCTTCCCTTCCTAATTGCTCACAAATTCACTGCAAATTCTTATGCGGGCTATCAGAGCCCCATCAATAAAACATAACAATAACAATGGTTATAAAATACTAGGAGTGATTATTGATTGAGAGGTTTCTGAGGGTCAAGGCAGTGCTAATTGATTGCATAGATTAATTCCCTTCTTATTCCAACAATCTATGATGTGTCACCTACTTTGTCTATGAAGGTAGGGAGACCCAAGGAAATTGGCTAACTTGTCCAAATTCACAGAATTATTGAGTCCCTAGGGATGGTAGGAGTTGCCAGAGACTGCAGAGTTTTCTGTGTATATTCAGGGCACTCCCCACCATATCCTGACACTTTTAAAAGTTGTCTTTAAAAATTTGGCTCATGTAGTTCCTAAAAGAATTCTGAAAAGCGTCTACTCCATGGCACATTTATAAGTTAACATCTGTATTTTCCAAAGTTTAAACAGTTACAAATGCTATAATTTCTGGTGTAGTTTAAATATAGACTTTTTAAAATAAAATCCTTTCATCACTTTTAATTTATCCAGTGGAACTCATACATTATATTAGAGTATTTAAAAACCAATTATTATTCATAAAAAAATGAACAATTTTTTAAGTTACTGTTTGACCTCTTCTCTTTCTATCCTTGGACTCTTATTTCCATATCACTTTTCCTCCCCATAATTTTCTCTTATTGCAATATCTTTTAATGTTTAAAATCACTCTAACGTAATTTGCTATAATAAAAACATGTGGATAGTTTTGAATGTTTTTAATTTGATTTTCTATAGTGTTGAGCCTCTGGTTTAAAACAGTTTCTTCAAATTTGAGCCATTATTTTAAATGTTATTGGTATACAATGATCAAAAATATAAACATAACCCAAATGTTGATAATTATAAGCATAAAATTGCAATTTTATGAGGAATATATTGCTAATAGATATGGATGAAGTGTTTTTCCAACTGTTTGATGCATTCATAAATCGACCTTACTAGTTGCTAGAATGAGTCAGGATTTAGTAAAAATTAAAAGCAAAAAGGAGAGAAAGTGTTTGGCTACCTCCAGGCATCTACCAAAGGTGTACTAGTTATTGTGGTTAAAGTCATATTAATAAATAAGGAGAAAAATGGTGGGGATTGACTGTGGGCAGAAGACTTTTGCCAATCTTAAGAAAAATATGGTAAAGAAAGAGTTTTTCCTGCAAATGAGGAAAAAAGTAGAAAAAAGTATAGTACATTATTTTAATCATAAATTATAGCTTTTGTGAATTACTTAAATTAATTAATTTTCTTATACTTGCAGCTTACCAGGGACTCATCAGAAACCAGTGTGAAAGTTTTTAGCTCCTCTCCTATGAAAAATAGATAATGGAGACACAGATGGGCACCTTGATAAAATAACATTTCCTGGACACCAATTTTGTTGTTGTTGTTATTGTTGTTATTGCAGAGGTCATTGTTGTTTAGCTGGCCCAGGCCTGAACCCACCAGCCTCAGTGTATGTGGCCGGTGCCCTACCCACTGAGCTACAAGCCCTGCCTAGACAGCAATGTTTTGATAACTATCTCTTTGTCATCACAAAATTACTATTTTTTTCTTTTAAAAATATCCCCCTGAGACAATACTCCATGGCAAGAGTAAGAATTAGGATGTCCTTCATTTAAAATGGGAGAATGGTACGTGTGCTATTGCAGTATGATAAGAAATAAATATTTGGTTTCTGCCCCTGGTTCCTGGTGCACAGCTTCTACAATCCTAGGAGTCTCCAGAGTGAAGAGTGTCTTTGGTATGCTAATGAGATGACTGGTGGTTACAGGTCATGGATAGGCTCCTCCTGGAGATTGGTTGCCAGGGGAACCAACTCTGGAATTAGAGGGTTGCAACTTTCAGCCCTACTCTTTGACCTTCAGGGAATTGAGTGACCAGTAATGTGCTATTCAATCATATCTGCCTGATGAAGGTGCCATAAACAAACAAAAAAGGCTTTCAAGAGCTTCCAGGCTACTGAACGTGTGGAGGTCCCAGAGTATGGCAGGCCCAGAGAGGGCATAGGAGCTCCAGTGCCTTACCCTCACCCCTACCCCTATCTCTTCCATCTGGCTCTTTAGGTCTATCCTTGGTATAATTTATAATTAATGGGTAAATGTAAGTACAGTGTTTCCCTGAATTCGCTGAGTCGCTCCAAAAAATTAATTGAACCTGAAAAGGGGTCTAGAAACCTTGTTTATAGCCAGTCAGGTATAGTTCACCTGGAGCCTGTGATTGGCATCTGAAATAAGGGACAGTCTTGTGGGACTGAGCCCTCAACTTATGGGATCTGACTCTATTTTCAGATAGATAATGTCAGAATTTAGTTAAATTATAGTGTACCAGTTGTTGCCTGCTGGAGAATTGCTTGGTAGGTAGGACAAAAAGAATAAAAACATACCAGAAGTGTTGTGTTGAGTGGTAGGAAAAGCACTTTGTTTTTTCCCGTTTGTAATGGTAGATGGGAAAGTGGAAAGTAAGACCCACGTGATACCCCTGACCAGAAATGAGTGCTGCTAACATGCCAGTGAACCACTTGGAAAGTCTCCAGGTACCCCCAACAGCACTGATGCCCAAGTTTGGTGGCCACTGACATGTGATGCTGCACATGTTTGAAAAGTAGAGTGGAAAGAACATCAGCTTTAGAATCCATCAGATATTCTGTTCCAAACATCTACCTCTCTGTTTTTTTGCCAGTACCATGCTGTTTTGATCACTATAGCCTTGTATTATAAACCAAAGTCTGACAATGTGATGCCTCCAGTTTTTTTTTTTTTTTTTTTTTTTGAGACAGAGTCTTGCTGGCCTTAGCAACCTCAAACTGTTGGGCTCGAGCAATTCTCCTGCCTCAGCCTTGCTTCGTGAGTTAGCTGAGACTACAGGTGCCCAGCTAATTTTTCTATTTTTAGTAGGGATGGAGTCTCACTTTGCTCAGCCTGGTCTCAAACTCCCTGCTCAAGGGTTCATCCCTTCTCGGCCTTGCAGAGTGCTAGGATTACAGGTGTGAGCCACTGCACCCAGCCTATATTCAGCATTTGAACTTTAAAAGAAGACTTCTGTAGGGCAGATGAGGCTACTGAGGTTCCAAAAGAGATGTGTACTTGCCCACAAGGCTAATGCACAGAAGAGTGGGGACTAAGACCCAAAACTCCAGATTTTCTATTTGGTGAGATTCTCAAGGCCATTTCTCCAGGAGGCTGAACCAGTTTATAGTGGTTCATAGGAAATACTATAATTTAATACAAGTTTCCATATGATCTACAGGGTTTCCCCTTACTCTGTCTCCCCTTGAGAAGCCCCATTCTTCCCAGATAGTAAACAAGTTCCCTTGGGCAGAAAACCCTGTTAGAAAGTGTAATTCGGTAATAGGACCCAAGAATCTTGCCTCTCTGCTTGGTACTCTGTTCCCTATATCCTGACCTCTGAAAAGTGAGTATCCACACCCTTTTTCATCACCATGGGTTAGGAGAGAATTGCCAAACGGGGTCGGAAACTTGTGGACTATGACAGTGCCCGACACCATCTGGAGGCAGTGCAGAATGCCAAGAAGAAAGATGAGGCCAAGACTGCCAAGGTAAAGCAAAACAACATGGTAAAACCTTCCTGTTCTCCCTCTCCCCATAGGCAGGTGGCCGAGCCAAGATAGGTATAGGAAATGATAAATTCTGCATCCAGTGTCATGAAGGAAATTCTGTTTCTTCTGACACTGATGCTGTCAGGATTCTCAGAGTCTGGAGGATAGGGAACACACACATCTGGGGAAAGAGGTTTGAGTCCAAGTCTGGTCCCTGAAAAAATGCAAAGGGTAAAAGAGGCAGCCTCTACCCTTGGGTTCAGGACTGAGCAGTATTGTCTTATCTGTAGGCAGAGGAAGAGTTCAACAAAGCCCAGATTGTGTTTGAAGATTTGAACCAGGAACTACTGGAGGAGTTGCCTATTCTTTATAACAGGTAATGATTGAGATTCAGGCAGGGCTGGACTCTGGCAGCCCAAATATTCACCTCATAAAAAGAGCCCTGATTCAAGAGTGGGATATCATTTCCCTTCCACTGTGTGATACTAGGCAAGCTACCTTATCTCTGTAGACCCTAGCTAATTTCTTCATCTATAATACAAAGATAACTATCCTTGTTCTGCCAGCTTTTCTGGGTTTGAAAACAAGATGCTTCTTGGGTAGGAAAGATCTTGGCAAGTAAAGTGCTGTCATTATGCATACTAGAGTTCTGCTTTCATGCTCAAATGTGTATTGTTTTAAACAAGTTTGGTTTATAAACATGCAGATTTACTTAGAAGATAAACCACAGGATGATTTTTTTGCATTAATGAAGGTACTTTTGCTTCATAGTAAATAAGTGTTTAGATTTTTTTTTTTTAAGAGGCACAGTCTCACTTTGCCACCCTGCCAGTAGAGTGCTATGATGTCACAGCTCACAGCAATCTCCAGTTCTTGGGCTTAGGCAATTCTCTTGCCTCAGCCTCTCGAGTAGCTGGCACTACAGGCGCCTGACACAACACGGCTATTTTTTTGTTGCAATTTGGCCAGGGCCGGGTTTGAACCCACCACTCTCGGTATATGGGGCCGGCACCCTACTCACTGAGCCACAGGTGCTGCCCAATAAGTGTTTAGATTTAAATTTTCTACATTGGAAAAGAAATCTGAACAGAAGCTCCATTTGCATCTATTTTCTTCTCATTATACAGGATATACTTTAATACAATTGTAGTCAGAGTATTTTGCATTATTACTTAATATTATTCCATATATGATGGAACCTTTTTAATGGCTACATGTATTATAAAACATTAATTATATGACTCCTAATTTAAATAGAATTGAAATTTAATCTGGTCTCTTTAAATATAAACTGCCTCAATTCATTTACAGGAGAATTCCATTCATGTACATCCAGGCATGGAAGTCCTATATTGCGTAAAGAGAAAGAATAACTACTTATTATGATAATTATAATTATATGGCTTTACATTTATACAGTCCTTTAAAGTAATTTTTCAAAGCTCTTTCATGTCTACTTTAGTACCACAAGAGCCCAAATGATACAGCTTCATGAAACTGTTAACTTTGGTGTCAACCTGAGCTAAATGATACTGTCTTCCCTGGGCTTCCTGCTCCTAAAGAGTCATGTGTGCTCCTGGCCCCAGAACATCCAGGATGTGGAATGCCTGTCTCTGAGGAGTCTTGGTTGTAGCTGGTTTGAATTTAAGGTCCTACCTTGCATTCAAAGAACTCCTTTACCATCCCTTACCTCTATGTGTCGCTTTGCTTTCTAACAGTCGTATTGGTTGTTATGTGACCATCTTCCAAAACATTTCCAACTTGAGAGATGTCTTCTACAGGGAAATGAGCAAGGTGAGAAACATCTGGCCAATTGAAACTGCTACATATGTTTTTCTGTTAAATATGAGGGTAGCTCTGATTTACATAATTTCTTTAAATATCTATTTTGTCATCACAGACTTTGACTTTCATCTCATGATGAAATAATAGTACTTCACTGATTATGTTCAACTGTATGAAAGTACATATATACACTACCAGAGAGCCCTTTCCACCTCCCTTCTTTTTTTTTTTTGAGACAGAGCCTCAAGCTGTCACCCTGGGTAGAGTGCTGTGGCATCACAGCTCACAGCAACCTCCAATTCCTGGGCTCAAGCGAGTCTCCTGCCTCTGCCTCCCAAGTAGCTGGGACTATAGGCGTCCACCACAACGCCCGGCCATTTTTTGGTTGCAGCCACCATTGTTGTTTGGCAGGTCCAGGCTGGATTCGAACCCACAAGCTCAGGTGTACGTGGCTGGTGCCTTAGCCCACTGAGCCACAGGCGCTGAGCCAAAATCAATTTACAATCTTTATTTTATTTTTTATTTTTTGCCCAGGGCTGGGTTTGAACCCACCACCTCCGGCATATGGGGCCAGTGCCCTACTCCTTTGAGCCACAGGCACTGCCCTCCACCTCCCTTAACAGCTGAATAAGTGCATCTAAACTTGGGCATCAGCATGAATAAAGGAGGTTAGGCATATGGAAGGAACAATTGAAACCAACTTCTTTTTTTTTTCTTTTTTGGGGACAGAGCCTCAAGCTGTCACCCTGGATAGAGTGCTGTGGCATTACAGCTCACAGCAACCTCCAAATCCTGGGCTCAAGCGAGTCTCCTGCCTCTACCTCCCAAGTAGCTGGGACTACAGGCACCCACCACAACGCCCGGCCATTTTTTGGTTGCAGCCGTCATTGTTGTTTGGCAGGCCCAGGCTGGATTTGAACCTGCCAGCTCAGGTGTACGTGGCTGGCACCTTAGCCCCTTGAGCCACAGATGCCGAGCCTGAAACCAACTTCTTAAGCACAAGTCAGTTTCTCAGGTAGTTGGTCTGGAATAGGACCAATCTGTCAGTGATAGTCAGCCATATAACATAATTTTATGGGGTCTTTTTCGATCCTGGGATTCCAAGATTCTGTTTTAGTACAATATTAATCATTCAGATAGCCACACATATTACTCTCCATAGTTTCTTTGGCTATAGTATAATTAACCTACCAAAATTAAGAACTCAATTTATTGTGAATGTAGTTGAAGCTCTCAATGTCTCATCTTAATAATGAAAATGAGTTTTCATTCCCTGGATCACCTGAGAGAAGCCAGAACCTCAAATCAAACACAAGTTATGGACCCTGCCTTGAGCGAGCTGCCAGTCTGAAGGAAGAGGTGTGGTGGGACAGGACCTTGGACATGAGTGCTAGGGACATGAGGAGGAAGTATAGATCAGAGTTGAAAGGGTGAGCTTTTATTTTGAGAAGCTGTCTGAAGGAGAGGGGAGAAGGGCTGTGGCGGTCTTGGGTTCTCATTTGGCTAGAATCCCTTTCTCTCTTGCTGACTCTAGTTGAACCACAATCTGTACGAGGTGATGAGCAAACTGGAGAAGCAACATTCCAACAAAGTCTTTGTTGTGAAAGGACTATCAAGGTGAGCAACTTCTAAGACTCTTCAGCTTCACTTGTCCTGTATGTACATGAGCATATTCAACATCCTTGTCTCCAAGCCCATGTGCTGACTTTTCCCTTATGTTTGTGAGCATGATGTTTGTAGTTTATACTATGCCCCTATAAATTATTTTTCTTTTCCTTAGATATTTCAGGCATAGCTAAAGGTATAAAGAACAATACAACAAGTAACCATATACCTACTACCAAATTTAATAAATCAGTTTATTGTGAATATAGTTGAAGCTCCCATTGTCCCTTACCCACTCACTTTCTCTTTCTGCTTACCAAAGGTAACCATTGTATTACATTAGTATTTATTATTTCCATGCATGTCTTTTTACTTTTACTTCATGAACTACAAGCAAATAAATATATCCTATATAAAAAGAGCAAAAAAAAAAAAAAACTACTTTTACTTCATGCACACATGCATATAAAATACTGTTTTACATGTTTTAAACTTTATATAAATGGACTTATGCTGTATGTATTCTGTAACTTCCTTTGTTCTATCAATAGTGTTTATAACATTTATCCTTATTGCCATAATGTACTAGCTCTGTTCTTTCCTTTCCATAACTGTTATGGATGCTCTTATGTGCCTAATTTATGTTTGATTTATCTATCTACCTGCTATTTTTAAGACATTTGGGTTGTTCTCCAGTTTTTTGCTATCATAAATAATATTGCAATGAACATGTTTTACATTTTCCTTTGAATATTATCAAGAGCTTCTTTAGTCTGTACTTGGAGTGAAATTGCTGAGTCATAAGGTCTGTCACTGGGGCTTCTTGAGTCTTATTGGATGTTGCCAAATTGCTCTCCAAAGTGACTGTTCCAGTTTACAGCTCTTCAGCAATAGTTAAGAGTCCATGGCTCCACATTCGTGCTATATGTGAAATTGTCCTCTCAATCTTCCACACTCATGGGTATGAAATGGAATTTTTTGCAGTTGTGAATAATAGCTGCATAATTGCTATTTATCTTGGGCATCTTTTCATGTTATTGGCCATTTAAGTTTCCTGTTCTGTGACTTTCCTATTCGTCCTTTTCCCATTTTTCAGTTGGATTGTTAAGCCTTTTTAAAAAAATGATTTATATGAGTTTTTATTTGTTTGTTGGTGTACTCTGTTAATTATATCCTTCACCAATATCTTTCCATCTATTATGGCCTCCTATTTCCACTTTGTTTTGTGACATCTTTTATCTTCATACATTTTTTAATGGGTTAATATGAGGGTACATACAATTAGGTTACATTATTTGCATTTGTAAGGTAAAGTCCAAAGTCTGAGCTGTAGTTAAGTCTTTCACCCAGGAAATGCATTACTAGATGTTTACCCAGAAGAAAAAAAAAAATCATTTCACCATAAGGACATTTGAACTTGAATGTTTATAGCAGCCCAGTTCAACTGCAAACATGTGGAACTAACACAAGTGCCCATCAACCTGTGAAGGGATGAATAAACTGTGGTATATGTATACTGTGGAATACTATTCAGCCATAAAAAGATGGAGACTTTGCATCTTTTGTATTTACCTGGATAGATCTGGAACATTCTCCTAAGAAAGAATCTTTTTTTTTTTTTTTTTTTTGAGACAGAGCCTCAAGCTGTCACCCTGGATAGAGTGCAGTGGCTTCACAGCTCACAGCAACCTCCAATTCCTAGGCTTAAGCGAGTCTTCTGCCTCTGCCTCCCAAGTAGCTGGGACTACAGGCGCCCGCCACAATGCCCGGCCATTTTTTGGTTGCAGCCGTCATTGTTGTTTGGCGGACGGTCTGGATTTAAACCCACCAGCTCAGGTGTACGTGGCTGGTGCCTTAGTCCATTAAGCCACAGGCGCCGAGCCAAGAAAGAATCTTAAGAATGGAAAAGCAAGCATCCTGTGTACTCAGTACTCATCTGAAAATAGTAGAACAACAACTACAGGCCCACATGAGAGGAAAAACACAATTAAATTCAAGAAGTGGGGGGAGGGGGCTCAATTAGTTCCCACCTATGGCACACTTCCCTCATATAGTCTTCATACTAGTAAGTGAGCAACTCACTTGTCCCTCAGAATGTGACCACTTGCGTATTCTGAAGCCTTTGTTTAGAAAGTATCATTAAGCCCCTTCTATGCACAAGGTTTTATGCTGGGTATTAGGGATCCAGAACATAGGGGACATTTCCTATTCCAAAAGGGATTTACAGAAAGTTAGAAATATAGAAAATGTGCTGAAGGAGATAAGGACCACTATAACCTTGCACATACTAAGTGCCTAATGAAACTATTAGGAATTCCAGAGAGGTAATTGCCAATGTGTGGATGGTTCGAGGAGGCTTTAGGGAGGTGGTGAAACAGCTTGGGACTGAAGGAAGAAGAGGACTCGCATTTGTTATTTGTACTACTCATTTTGCAATTAGTTACAGGCTTAAAAATAATCACTACAGAGCCAATGTAGACTTCCTGGACAAATTTCCTTTGTCTCCAAAAGCTGTCTTTTCTCCTCAGTATTGAAAGCCAAAGTTCTACAACTGTCTGCTCTTCCCAAACTGACCATCATTTACACTGAGATGTCCCAGAACCTTGAGGGGAAATGTGGTTTTCTCTTGCTATGTTTTGAGCCTTCTAAACTTACTCCTAGAATGCGAGTGCCACAAAGAACCTATGTCATGCTTGTCCCACATTAGGAACTCACAGGGCAAGAACTAAGTTTCCTCCTCCTCCTTCCTCTCCCCACCTCCCATCCTTGTGCCCAGAGCACAGCACGTAATTGGTACCTGTCATTTTCTTTTTTGAGACAGAGTCTCACTTTCTTGCCCCTGGTAGAGTGCTGTGGCATCACAGCTCATAGCAAACTCAAATTCTTAGGCTCAAACGATTCTTTTGTCTCAGCCTCCCAAGTAGCTGGGACTATAGGCGCCCGCCACAATGCCTGGCTATTTTTGTTGTTGTAGTTGTCATTGTTGTTTAGCTGGCCTGGGCTGGGGTCAAACCTGCCAGCCTTCGTGTATGTGGCGGGCGCACTACCCACTGAGCTACCAGTTCATGTCATTTTTATGTGGGTTGCTTGTCACAACATCTTATTAACAAATCAGTCCATAACTTTGTTTTATGTAGGTTTCTGTATAAAGACACTTTATCTAATATACATTGCTGATGTATCAGAGTCTCACTATGTCACCCTGAGTAGAGTGCTGTGGCGTCACAGCTCACAGCAACCTCCAACTCTTGGGCTTAAGCGATTCTCTTGCCTCAGCCTCCCGAGTAGCTGGGACTACAGGCACCCGCCACAATGCCTGGCTATTTTATTTTTTTGTTGCAGTTGTCATTGTTGCTTTAGCTGGCCCTGGCTAGGTTTGAACATGTAGCCAGCGCCCTGCTGACTGAGCTACAGTGCTGCCATCCACTTATTTATAATATGAGAGCTGAAATAAGAAGGTAGATCTGGGGGCGGTGCCTGTGGCTCAAAGGAATAGGGCACCGGTCCCATATGCTGGAGGTGGTTGGTTCAAACCCAGCCCCGGCCAAAAACTGCAAAAAAAAAAAAGAAGGTAGATCTATGTCTTGTTAAAACCTCAGCTGGGAAAGTGAACGTCAGATGACTCATTTTCCACCACTTGTGCATATCCATGAATGACTGGGAAGGTACCACAAGCACTGATTTAGGGTGACAAGTAAGTAGGTGAATTCACAGGTATGAAATCTGTGTGGAGAACTGTATATCACCCATTAATCTTTTCCCCAGAGGAAATATTTGCTAATATTTTGCTGTGTTTTTTTCCAGGTTCTTTTTCTATAAATATTTTAAATAATTGAGATCATGATGTAGATAGAATTTTATGAACTTTTTTCACTTTATCTTATACAAACTTTCTAACATTTTAATTTGTTTTATTCTGTTTTATCATTATGTGAATGTCTTCTAATGTATTTGTGGATATGTAGATTACCTCTAGTTTTTAGCTCTTCTAAATCTCAATGTCCTTCTTTTTTAGCAGCAAGAGACGCTCTTTAGTCATTTCTCCCCCGGTTCGAACATCTGCGGTCTCCAGCCCTCTTACCTCACCTACCAGTTCCTCTATACTTACCTTGAAGGAAAGTGAACCTGCCTCAGCAGCTGAAGAAGACCTGGCACCTGATCCAGCCCAGGGAGAAGACAATTCTGAGATCAAAGAAGATCCCTTAGAAGATGAGGAAACAGAAGAGGAAGAGTCTGAAGCCAGTTCCTCTGAGGAAGAAAAGTCTCTACCAGCCTGCAATGGTCCAACCCAGGCCCAGCCCTCTCCTACCCCTGAGGGTGGCAAGTCCCAGGATAAGGCTCTCCCTTGCTCCCCAGCCCCATCATCAGGCAGAGCCCTGATTCCTTCAGAGCAGCCTTCATCACTCCCAGAAATAGTCCTCCAACCCCACACCTCAAGTGAAGGATCCGACCAACCGACGAAAAAAGCCTCTATCCAGGGGACCTCAGCACCCCCTAGTAGGCCTCCTCCACCCAGAGCCACTCCAACCTGCAGGTCCTCCTCGGGGAATAGCCCTCCGGCCTCTGGAGAGAGTTCACTGACCAGCCCTAGAGCCTTCTTGGGGACTGGGACTCCAAGTCCGAGGGCCTCCTTAGAGGCTTCTCCTAATCCAGAGCCACCAGAAAAGCCAGGAAAAACTCCTGAGGCACGAGAAAAGGAAAACATCCATAGTCCAAACCCAGAAGAACTTTATGCTTCTCCCACCATGATAATCCCTCAGGTAAGAGTAGATCCAGCTGGGTCTATGTTCCCTTTTATTATTTTTATTTTTATTTTTTTCTCAGAAGTAGGCCCATGCTGTTTTGTACCAGCTGGAGTGCACTGGTACAATCATAGCTTTCTATAGCTTCAAACTCCTCCTAAGTTCAGTGATCATCCCTGTTCAGCCTACCAAGAAGCCAGGTCTATAGGCACATGCCACTGTACCTAGCTAACTTCTAAAAAATTTTTTTTTAGTAGAGATGGACTCTCACTGTGTTGCCCAGGCTGATCTCAAACTCCTGGGCTCAAGCAATCCTCCCACCTTGGCCTTCCAAACTGCTGGTATTGCAGATGTGAGACACCTTTTATAACCTCCATGTAGTTCATTGATACTGTAGTCAGGTTGTCCCATAGTTGATGAGATGTCATAGTATAGTCTCAAGAATACTCTTGGACACCTTTTTTCGTTCTGATGATTGTTTTCTGTCTTCATAGCAGTTAATTTAGTCATCTATTCTTAGGGTAACTAATTCCTACAAAGGGCTAATCTCTAATATTATGACTAGATTCTTGCTAATTTCTTTCTTTTCCTCTTAAATTCTGGGTGTCACCAATACCCTTGTATAAAGAACATACCACTGGGCCAGGTGTTGTGGCTCACGCCTGTAATCCTAGCACTCTGGGAAGCCAAGGTGGGTGGATTGCCTGAGCGCACGAGTTTGAGACCAGCCTGAGAAAGAGCGAGACCTCATCTCTAAAAATTGGCAGGTGTTGTGGTGGGTGCCTGTAGTCCCAGCTACTTGGGAGGCAGAGGCAGGAGAATTGCTTGAGCCTAAGAGTTTGAGGTTGCTGTGAGCTGTGACACCACAGCACTCTATTGAGGGCAACAAAGTGAAACTCTGTCTCAAAAAAAAGAACCTGCAACTGGCATCCTGAGCTTTACTTTTTTTTTGTAGAGACAGAGTCTCACTTTATCGCCCTCGGTAGAGTACTGTGGCATCACACAGCTCACAGCAACCTCCAACTCCTGAGCTTAGGCAATTCTTTTGCCTCAGCCTCCCAAGTAGCTGGGACTACAGGCGCCCGCCACAACACTCGGCTATTTTTCTGTTTTGCGGTTCGGCTGAGGCCGGGTTTGAACCCGCCACCTTCAGTATATGGGGCCGGCGCCCTACTCGATGAGCCACAGGCGCCACGCTGGAGCTTTACTTTTTTTTAATGGGGATATAAAGGAAGGTGTCACCTTCATTTATCATACCTGTGACTGTAATAAATAAACCCCAAGAACAATGCCAGCATATTTCTAGGATCTATCTTCTTTGATGATAGAGATGTAGAAGCGGGAACTTGGCAATAAAGAAAAACAAAAGGGGCTGAGCATGGTGGCTCAGGCCTGTAATCCTACCACTTTAAGAAGCTAAGGCAGGAGGATCAGTTGAGGCTGAGAGTTGAAGATCAGCCTGAGCAATATTGCAAGACCCCATGCGTCTATAAAAAATAAAAATAAAATAAAATAAAAAAAGGCTCAGCGCCTGTGGCTCAACGGGCTAAGGTGCTAGCCACGTACACCTGAGCTGGCAGGTTTGAATCCAGCCTGGGCCCACCAAACAACAATGACGGCTGCAACCAAAAAATGGCCGGGCGTTGTGGCGGGCGCCTGTAGTCCCAGCTACTTGGGAGGCCGAGGCAAAAGACTCACTTGAGCTCAGGAGTTGGAGGTTACTGTGACCTGTGATGTCACAGCACTCTACCCAGGGTGACAGCTTGTGGCTCTGTCTCAAAAAAAAAAAGAAAAGAAAAAAAAAATTAGCCAAGCATGGTGGCAGGCACCTGTAATCCCAGCTACTTAGGTGGTTGAGGCAGGAGGCTCACTTGAGCCCAGGAGTTTGAAGTTGCAGTGAGCTATGCTCGGTACTCTAGCTCAGGTGACAGGGCAAGACCCTGTCTTAAAAAAATAAATGACAAGAAAAAATTTTTAAAAAGAAAAAGGGACAGCCTTTTGAAAGATGAGACTATAGATGAAAAAAATTGAGAGACACCCATTAGAGAGCAGCTATATCTGTGAAGGATCTGGAAATCAAGTCATATCCTATTCAAATTATACAGAAGGGCAATCATATAGATGAGAGATTTGACTTGTTCTATGAGACTCCAGAGGTCAGAACTAGGTAGGCCCTATGTAGAAAGATTTTTTTAAATGGTACATTTTAGATCAACACAAAAGGAACTTTCAGCAATTAGCTATGTTTTAAAAACAGGATGGAGGGGTGGCACCTGTGGCTCAAAAGAGTAGGGATCCAGTCCCATATACTGGAGGTGGTGGGTTCAAACCCAGCCCCAGCCATAAACTACAAAAAAAAAAAAAAAAAAAAGAAAGAAAAAAAACATAGGATGGAAAAATAATTAAGAAATAAAGTATGGAAATAAGGAACACAAGTTGCGGACAAAAAGCAAAATGGATGGGGCATCTCAGAAAATAGTTTTCTTTCCTTGATGTTAAGAGCTAAGGATAGGCTAGACATGGTGGCCAAGGCAAGAGATCACTTAAGGTCAGGAGTTCGAAACCAGCCCGAACAAGAGGAAGAGCAAGACCCTTTCTCTACCAAAAAAATAGAAAACTAGCCAGGCATGGTGACACACACTTGTGGTTCCAGTTATTTGAGAAGCTGAAGCAGGAAGATCTTTGAGCCCAGGAGTCTGAGGTTGCAGTGAGCTATGAGGATGCCACTGCACTGTACCCTGGGCAAAAGAGCAAGACTCTATTTATTTATAAATAAACAGCTAATGACATACAATCACCAGTTGGTTGTATTGTAGAGAGAATTCTAGTGAGATGTCTGACTAAATGGCACCAAGATTTATTCATTCATTCCACAATTACTTATTGAGCCCCTTACTATGTACCAGGCACTTTTTTAAGAGGTAGGGTTTGACAATGAACAATAACAAAAATTTTTCTGCCTTCCTGGGGCTTAAATTCTAGTGCAGGAAGAAAAATAAAAAGTAAGTAATATTATTATCTATTGGGGATAAGTCATATGAAGAAAAATTAAGTAGGGGAGGCTGCAGGGAGGGGAAGCTGAATTACAAGTTTATCCAGAGTGGTCAGAGGTGGCATCTGGACAGTGAAGAAGGCTAGGACATGAGCTATATGGACATCTGGGAGAAGAGGCTAAGATTTCTGGTACCTCTCAGATTACACCACCCTACTACCACATATGCCTAATCAAACATTGACCAGGCTACCTTGGGAGCCTCCTGCTACCCGAGAGGAGCTATAATAACACAGACAAAGGGTATAATGGTAGCATACTGGGTGCAAAGGTATGAGACTTTCTACTACTTTGTTTACTGTGATTCACAGGTTTTTTCAGACCCTGAAGCAGCAAGGAAGATAGAAGACAAGGAAGAGAATGCGGAGGTTATTTCACCTGACTCCCCCAAGGTACCGAAATCTAAGTCACCAACATTATTATGCCCTTAGTTTTGATTCACATGAAACGCGAAGGTCCTCAGAGAGCAAGATACAAAACTTTTTCTTAAGCCAGGCACAGTGTTGCATGCCAGTAGTTCCAGCTCCTGAGGCTGAGGCAAGAATATCACTTAATACCAGGAGTTCAAGGCTGTAGTACACATCGATGGCACCTGTGAATAGTCACTTCACTCCAGCCTGGGCAAAATAGTGAGAACCTATCTCTAAGATAAATTAAAATTTTAAAATCCAACTTTTCCTTGGTCTTGAGACAGCTGTGATGATAGAAATATGCAGGATATATGGGCAGTGAATAACAACACAATAAACGCAGGGTAAGTATAGCAGTTCTAATTTTTCTCCACTGAAAAGAGCAATTCAATGATCCAGGAAAATCCGAAATTAATTCCATTTGAGGCCAGGCACGGTGGCCCATGCTTGTAATCACAACACTTTTGGATGCCAAAGTGGGAGTATTGCTTGAGTCCAGCAATCTAAGACCAGCCTGGGCTATATGATGAGATCCTGTCTCTACAAAAAAAATTTTTTTAATTAGCCAAGTACGTTGGTGCACACTGTAGTCTTATCTACTTAAAAGGCGGAGGCAGGAGTGGTCAAGCGCAGGAGTTTGAGGTTACAGTGAGCTGTAATTGTGCCATTCCATCTTCTGCAACAGAGTAAGACCCTTTCTCAAAAAAAAAAAATTTCCTATTTGACTTTGTATTGAATTATATGATTTTAGATATCTGATCAGTTTAAGGAATAGGCTAGTAACACTGTCCTCCCTGGGAGAGGAGTATAGGACACAAGCTTGTATCCCCTGAGGCTGCCTTATTTCCAGACTCTCCAATGGGACTACTTTGGTCATCTAAGGTGACATATTTGTCCTGTGGAATTAAGTAACTAGAGCATCTTAGACCCTATCAGTGTCACCAATCAAGATACGCTCACTCCCTTTGCACATGCATCATAAAATCGTATTTTATTTCAAGCAGAATTAGGAAAGAATCGTATGTAAAAATGGGAAATTACAAATATAAATGGAGAAAAATCTGTTCTTGTTCAGCATTTGAATCATCTGAGAGAGAAGTTTTTCATAACTTTCTGGGAGGAAATATTACCTCTGAGCTAATTTATGGCCTGGAAAAGGAGGAAGGAAAGGAGAAATCACAGAATTTCAAGTGGCTATCACACTGTTAGAAATTGGTTCTGTTTGGTTTTTTTTTGAGACAGAGTCTCACTTTGTCACCATCAGTAAAGCACTGTGGCATCACAGCTCACTGCAACCTCAAATTCTTGGGCTTAAGCGATTCTCTTGCCTCTGCCTCCCGAGTAGCTGAGACTACAGGCACCTGCCACAATGTCCGGCTATTTTTTGGTTGTAGTTTCATTGTTGTTTGGCAGGCCTGGGCTGGATTCAAACCTGCCAGCTCTGGTGTATGTGGCTGGTGCCCTAGCCACTGAGCCGTAGGCACTGAGCCAGGCTGCCAATTTTAAACTACCCTCGTTAAGAAGGCACGGCAATTCTCATACTCAAGTGATCTAACCCACAGCAAGCAGTTAGGAGAAGCAAGTGGTTTCTTTGGGAAAAGTTCTAGGTTCTGAGATGGAGGCTGAGGTAAGAGAATTGCTTAAGCCCAAGAGTTGGAGGTTGCTATGAGCTGTGACGCCACAGCACTCTACCGAGGGTGACATAGTGAGACTCTGTTAATAAATAAATAAATACATACATAAATACATAAATAAATATTGTCAGGCAGTAGCTTTAAGACTTGACACTCCCATACAGACATATTACACAGATCACGTGATATTTGATTACGGAAACAACTCTGGAGTCCAAACACCTGGTTTCCTGTCCCAGCAAGTCTTTTCACCTCCTGAATCTTGGTTTCTTCAATGTAAAAGAGGATGGAGGAAGGGATTCTCTGATGCCCTCAGGCTCTTGTGAAACATTATATTTTTGCCCTTTGTATTACATATGACTCTTGTAAAGTATAAGGCACAGAAGACCCTTCCAAGCAGAGTTGCTGGGGAGGTTGAGCCACCTCTCACTTGCAGAACTCTTCTCTTTGTAGGGCCAAGGCCTTCAGCTTCAAGTCTCTGCAGTTCTAGGAGAAAGCAACCTCACAACACCTGAACCTCAAGAAGAGGTAAGGCAGGCATCCTCAAACTTTTTAAATAGGGGGCCAATTCACTGTCCCTCAGACTGTTGGAGAGCTGGACTATAGTTTAAAAAAAAAAAAAGCTATGAACAAATTCCTATGCACACTGCACATATCTTATTTTGAAGTAAAAAACAAAATGGGAACAAATACAATTCACACCAACGCATGTGGCCCATGGGCGATAGTTTGAAGACCCCTGAGGTAAGGAGACCAGGGAACAGTGTGGGTGGTAAGACTGGGAATTGGATGGAGAGGAGTATGGCTACAGGCTGGAATCCTCACTGTGGGCTAAAAGTGTAAGGGGAATCCAGCGGTACATTGTCCCTTTAGGGTACAGTCAAGCAGGTAGGAACCAAAGGACTAAAGAGTGCACTGAACTTTATGGGTCTCTGTGCCCATTTCCCAACACTTGACCTTAAACTAGCCCTGTCTCATAAGTGCTGATTTAATTATGTCTGAACTTATTTCAAAAAGGAGTTAAAGAGGTTAAGACACAAAAAAGAGTACAAAAAGGTCATATTATATTCTACAGGCATGTATTGCTTAACAACGAAATTACATTCTGAGAAATGTGTTTTAAGTAATTTTGTTGTGTGAACACAGAGTGTACTTTCAGAAACCCACATGGTATTTTAATATTTTTAAACTTTCTGACCCTTGTAATAACACTCTGCTTAAAACCATTATGTACAGCTATACAAAAATATTTTTTCTTTATATTCTTATTCTGTAAGCTTTCTTCTACTTAATGTATTTGATTTTTTAAAAAACCTTTAAACTCTTTTTTAAAAACTAAGACATAGAGCCAGGTGCAGTGGCATGCACTTATAGTCCCAGCTACTTGAGAACTTAAAGCAAGAGGGTCACTTGACCCTAGGAGTTCAAATCCAGCCTGGAGTACTAACATAGTGAAATCTCACCTCTAAAAAAAATTTTTTTTAAAGGAGAAAAAGGCTTGGCGCCTGTAGCTCAGCAGCTAAAGGTGCCAGCCACATATACCGGAGCTGGCGTGTTCAAATCCAACTGGGCCTGCCAAGCAACAATGACAACTGCAACCAAAAAATAGCCAAGCATTGTGGTGGGCACCTGTAGTCCCAGCTATTTGGGAGGCTGAGGCAAGAGAATCACTTAAGCTCAAGAGTTTTGAGGTTGCCATGAGATGTGATACCACGGCCCTCTACCAAGGGCGACATAGTGAGACTCTGTCTAAAAAAAAAAAAAAAAAAAATGGGGAAAAAAAACTAAGATATAAACACATATATTAGCCTAGGCCTAGGTCAGGATTATCAATGTCATTATCTTCCACCGCCTGTTCCACTGGAAGGTCTTCAGGGTCAGTAAAAAGGGATGGAGATGTCATCTCCTATGATAACAGTGCCTTCTTCATAGATACTTCCTGAAGGACCTGCCTGAGAATGTTCTACAATTCTTTTTTTTAGGACAGAATCTCAATATGTTGCCACCAGGGCTAGAGTGCCATGGTGTCAGCCTAGTTCAAATCAACCTCAAACCCTGGGGCTAAGTTCAGACATAATTAAATCAGCACTTATGAGACAGGGCTAGTTTAAGGTCAAGTGTTGGGAAATGGGCACAGAGACACCGTAAAGTTCAGTGCACTCTTTTTTTTTTTTTGAGACAGAGCCTCAAGCTGTCACCCTGGATAGAGTGCTATGGTATCACAGCTCACAGCAAGCTGTAATTCCTGGGCTCAAGCGAGTCTCCTGCCTCCGCCTCCCAAGCAGCTGGGTCTACAGGCGCCTGCCACAATGCCCGGCCATTTTTTGGTTGTATCTGTCATTGTTGTTTGGCGGGCCCCCGGGGCTGGATTTGAACCGCCAGCTCAGGTGTACGTGGCTGGCGCCTTAACGCCCTGAACCAGAGGTGCCGAGCCAAGTTCAGTGCACTCTTTATTCCTTTGGTTCCCACCTGCTTGACTGTGCCCTAAAGATATAGTGTACTGCTGGATTCCCCTTACTCTGGATTCCTCAGGCACTCCTCCTGCCTCAGCTTCCCAGCTACAACTACAGGTACCTGCCTAAATGCCAGGCTAATTTTTTCTATTTTTAAAAGAGATTGGGTCTCGGGTAGGGTGCCAGCCACATACACCAAGGCTCCTGGGTTCGAACCCAGCCCAGGCCTACTAAAACAACAATGACAACAGCAACAAAAAAATAGCCGAGCCTTGTGGTGGGCACCTGTAGACCCAGCTACTTGGAAGGCTGAGGCAGGAGAATCACTTGAGCCCAAGAGTTTGAGTTTGCTGTGAGCTGTGACGCCACAGCACTGTATCCAGGGTGACAGCTTGAGACTCTGTCTCAAAAGGAGGAAAAAAAAAAGAGAGATGGGGTCTCACTCTTGCGTAGGCTGGTCTCAAACTCCTAAGCTCAAGGAATCCTCCTACCTTGGCCTTCCAAAGTGCTGGGATTACAGGCATAAGCCACCACATCAGCCAAGTTTTTTTTTTTTTTTTTTTTTAATAAATAGAAGGAGTACACACTTAAGTAAGGGAAAAAGTACCGGTAACACAGTTGTTGATTATCGAGTATTACAAACTATACATAATGGCAGTGTAGTAGGTCTGGTTATGGTGGCATCACCACAAATGTATGAATGATGCGTTGTGCTGTTACATTATAACAGCTGTGAGGTCATAGGGTAATAGGATTTTTTTTTTTAGGTAGGGTTTTTGGGTTTTGGTTTTTTTTTTTTTTTTTTTTTGTGGAGACAGAGTCTCACTCTATCACCCTCGGTAGAGTGCTGTGGCACTCACAGCAACCTCCAGCTCTTGGGCTTAAGCGATTCTCTTGCCTCAGCCTTCCAAGTAGCTGGGACTACAGGTGCCCGCCACAGCGCCTAGCTAATTTTTGATGCAGTTCGGATGGGGCCGGGTTTGAACCCGCCACCCT